>APFE030242289.1:1082-31310 GCA_000404065.3 Pinus taeda
GCCATTTATCTTAGCTTCTGTTAGCTTTTGTGAGAGTGACATTTGTTGCACTTGGTCTTGTAATTTTGATATATCATATAGCATTTCTTCCTCTTCTTCATGAGTCATGCTAGAGCTTTCAGGTTGCTTACTAGGTTTTTACATTTTATTTCCTTGGGGCATCAGATGTCGATAATAATTCTCTATTATTCCCTCTAAATTCCTTCAAAATAATTTTTCAAACCAAGCTTAAGCAAACATTTAAAAAAATATACACACTTTTTTTCACTTTGTAGGAGCTCGATATTGCCTCTGATGTATCTCTATAATTTTGGATCATCCAGTTCTGAAATTTTGATCTGCAATAGTCCTTTGTGTCCTCTTTTGAATGCTACTAGTCTGATGCAAATTGGATTCTCGAAGGAAGAATTATGCCAAATCTCCCACAGTGACCTGATTATAGACTAGTTCAGTAGAGTGAAATTGTACGACATGCCACGTGTCCCTATTTCGACCTTTGGCTCTAAAAAATATATACAAGAAACTAAAGTCCATCCTCTTTCTATACCTTCTTATGAAATTTCAATCTGATACTTAGAGAGAAAGTTATGATGATTTTCCCTAGGTCACCTGTTTTGAATGTAATTCAGGAGTCTACAAAAAGACCAACTTTCTTAGATCATATCTCCGCAAATATAGCACGAAAATCTTTGAAATTTGGACCCAAGGTTCAGTACGATTTTGTATCAAATGGTTTTTTTTTTTTTTTTTTTTTTTTTTTTTTTCCTGCTTCTGAAACGTCACAGGGAAAAAAAGTTATAGTGAAAATTCCATGATGACCTATTTGGAGTAGTGAAACCCTAGAATCCAAAGCTCTGATACCAAATGTTATCAAACCAACTCACAAAAAGATAGAAAAGATAGATCAACACCTTAGAATTCAGCCTTTTCAAGGGGGAAACCTCCTTTACATTACACAAATGAATGATTCTTTGATGATTCAAATGACAAAACCTCCTTTCTATATATAGGAGTCTAAGGAGTCACAATATAACTTAGCTGACCTAACAATAATAATAAGAAGGCACAAAAATAACAATAGAGGGATTATGTGGAGCACAATAATAACAATATGGGGACAATAGGGGCACAACAATATTAACAAGGGATAAAACTACAATAGTAATCGGGTAATCACTAGTATTATACGGACCTAACACGGTTTTTCACATCATAAATACAATTTTCCTTATCCAAATTGAGTGCTTCTTGGGGAAAATTTGGGTCTCTATGAATGAGGAATTTATCCTTGTGTTTCCAAATTAACACTCCCTCTTAGCTAGGGAGAAATTTTGAAATTCAAAATACAGGGAAAATTTTAAGAATGGAAATTTATCTTAAAGTTTATAAACCTTGGCGGATGTCACTAATCGCGAATATGAAATCTATAAAATGATTGATGATAATTTTTTCAAAATATTCAAATGTCTAATAATTTTATATAGTCTCTATATAAAATTTTGGAGATTTTTAAGATAAAAATATTTTATACTATAAAATTTTGGCGAATCATTTTTTAGGAAAAATGGAAATTAACGATTTTGTTTTTGCAAAAAGCATGGAAAATTAGCCCACTTGAGAATATTAGCCCCTAAAATTTTCCATGGAAAAATATATCCCATCACAAATGTCTTCTCATCATCAAATCAAATGTCGAATCTTCTCATCTTTGCTCATCTGTTGAGTAATCATGAATCTAAAAAAAGAAGAATTTGATATCATAGGGGAGCTCAAGCTACAACCCTCTATCAAATGACAATAGGCGAGATCCATATATGAGGAAAGGATCACATCCATCCTATTAGTAGATCAATAGGTGAGACCAAACGTGCCATAGAAAGTAATGATCACATCCATCTTATCATCTAGTAAAACTTGGGAAAGATCCATCTACCATCAAGGATAACATCCATCATGTTGTATAGTCAATAAGAGAGACCAAACTTTCCATATAAGGTAGTGATTACATCCATCCCAATGTCTATTGATCTTCCCAAGTTGGCCTTGAAGAGTCAAGTGGTATAACAACTGCATCCTCTATACTTGAGTGAGATACCACTTGCTATGGAAGGATCACAAGATCTCAAGTAATCTCAAAGAATTGACCATATGGGGAGGCAATCCAAACAAGCCCTGATTATGGGTAGGATGTATACTAGGGTATAATTTATCAATCATGATAGGGGGATATACTCAACTTGTCATAAATGTCAAGGATCATGCACACCCTAAGGTGAAAATAGGTAATATACTACTTACTTCAAAGGGTAAGGATCACAACCATCCTATTTTTTAGATATCCCTCAACCCAGGAGTTCTTAGGCTCCTCCTCTCCATGTGATCTCAAAAAAATGGTTTTCTCAATCAGTTGGGATCCTTACCTCGGAGGGTCACATCCATTAGTACACGCTTCTCTTTGAAGACCAAGAATGCCCCTTTTGGAAAAGCCTAGTTGAGAATGTATGTTATCTTCTCATTAGTTGATATATTTGGTCCTGTTGTGCCATACAACAAACCCCCCATTTCATATCATTAAATTCCAAAATTATAGTGTGAAATGGGTCCCTTTTAATTTTTGTTCCAAATTGGTATCAATTTAGAGTTCTATTTCAAAAAAGGCTCGAATAAAAGGAAACATTATTAAAAGATCTTTTTAAATAAAACTAATAAAAAATCCCAATATAAAGTGATTTATCTTTATCATTGCGATAAAGCGATCGCAAGATCGCATATCGCAATGACAAAGAAAGCACAACTTAAGGGACATCCAGGTTTTCGCCGATGCGAAATCGCAATCGGATATCGGTAAAGCATAAAGTAACATGTGTAACGACCCTTGCTTTGATGCGATGAAAAGTCGGCGATCGGCAATCAGTGATAATACTTATAGTACAAAGAAGCTTCCCCTCACCCGATGCGATGCGATATCACTATCGGCGATCGGCGACTTACCATGCCCTCATCCTAAGCGACCCTACCAGCTATGCCCGACGCGATGCGATATCGCTATCGGCGATCGGGGATTCCAAACAAAACCAATGCAAGAACTTAGCATTTCCCTGATGCCCGATTGCATAAAGGGTTAAAAAAGCACAGTTTTCAAAGTAACAGTCATAAAGGAAGTTTAATATGATTTATTCGTAATTAAGGCCATATCCTTTGGAAAGCTGCTCATCCGCGTTCAAACCGCCAAATCACACAAAGCATGCTTCAAATAAATCATTCGGCCATTAATCAAAGAAACTGGAATTAATGAGATTGACAGGCTGTAACGACCATTTAATGAGAATAACAGGCTTGAGATCTATCCACGGATTTGATCCTAAGGCCACCTTAAGTCGATTGATCGCTATGAATGCACCTAGATATATATATTTCATTCTGTTCAATTCATGTTATTGTTGCCAGTGTTACACCTATCTTTCACTCTGTGCAGAATTCTTCCATAGAAACAGAAGAAAGTGGAATGGGAAAGAAATCCAAGAAGACTACAATGCCTACTGCTCCGCCAGCCGCAGGGCAAGCTGTCGCTGATCCAAGTAGAAAGAACAAAGGGCTTATATCAGATACAACATGCTTAGGACTCACCAGGACCACTTGGCAAGGGACTTATAATCTAATTGAAGCAGAAGGGCCAAAGGTGACTGAATAGAAATTTCATGTGACAATACAGCAAATCTGATGCCAATTTAAAAGACTTGGCCGACTCCTTTCTACACAGAATAACGGCTCGGGAGCAGATTCTTCCTTACACGGATGTGGTAAGGTGGGAAATCCAAGAGCTCCCAATTATCAATAGACTGTTTAACGCTGCGGACGGGAGGATTTTCGGTTCATTTCGAGCCGAAGACCTAAGGCTAATGTATCACCTGCCGTAAGAAGAGAAGAAATATAATGCTGCATTTTTGGAGAAATTTCGAGCAGAGAACGAAACCGAGTCTGAACCAATTCGAGGCTGGAGACAGAATCCAGCAAAACACAAGCATGAAACCTCAGGTAAGTACTCAGTTGACTCCCTCTGTGTTCTCCTTACTGTTATGCTGGAATTATGATGTGTAGGCTATGGGGATTGCACGACTCTGCCAATTTCACCATAGAAATGGTTCCCCTAATGGAGGAAACATGTAGTGGAGAAATTATGGACTGGGCGGTCATATTATCCGACAAGTTAGCCAAAGCCATCCTCGATTTCAGGTCTGATTATCGTGTCACAGAGAGGGTTATTCCGCCATTTTATTACAGTGCCTATGTTATGGATGTGTTGTGTTTTAATTCTGAGTTTCCTGTGCTGGGATGGAGGTGGATGTCGCAAGACCCCACACCCGTTCACATATATTATCAAAAAATATGGAAGACTGGTTATAAACACCACCTGTACCAAATCTGCAACAGTTTTATGTTGCCAATTCATTATTCCATTTTTAATAAGCCTGCCCCGAAGATTTCTGAGCAAGCAGGGGTAGATTTGACTATAGTAGCAAGTTGGTTTGGGGAGGAGAAATTCACCTACATCAGAGTTTTTGGTAGTCAGGCCAGGCCACATGTGCTGCCACTTTACATCCCCGATAAGCTACTTGCCAAGGAAGTAGCTTATCAAATCAGTGCTGAAGGGGTTACCCAGACCCTGAAAAGAGCTAAAAACATGTTTGGCCTTCTTTTCCATTATGAATTGGAATGTATACCCTGCATGACATCAAGCATGTGGAGAAGGAAGCTGGGAAAATGAATTTGCTTACTCTACCTACTCTGCCAAGAAGGCAGTATGATCCAAGGAAGATCGCTTACAATGCACTCGACCAGGCCAAATTGGCCAAGGTCGAAACAAAGAAGACAAATTCGAAGATTTGTTCGCATTGGCCGAATCACTGTATCAAGTTAGGTCGCTTGCCAGAAATGTGTATAATGATGAAGGGCTAGTTAAATTTAAGAGAATTAGAGAACAGAGGTTACAAACTCTACCTCTAGAACTGTTAGAGACTATTCCAACAACAACCAGGTCAAGCGAGTCTGAATAGCGAGATAATACACCACCTCCTACTACATCAAAACAGCAAGAGGAAGCGCATAGCCAGAGGCAGGAGGTGACCCAGGAAAATGTGCAGCGACAAGAAGAAACCCAAGCGAAGACCCAAGAAGAGAGCAGCTCTAAGAATAACAATGATACATTAGTTGATCCGAATTTGCTCCAGCAATGGAAGCAATTCAGTACAATTATTGATAACCTAGAGTGCTCAAAAGATTATGAAGTTTCTAAAGAAGGTGATACACAGGAAGCGACATCGAAACCGGTTTCGGGTGAAACCAGCGGCCTACCCAAAACAAAAGAACCAGAGATAATTCCTAAAGATCCAACGGGAGAAATCGTTTTGCAGATTGAAGAGATTCCCCCTTTAGATGTATTTTATAGCCCTAAGCATAAAGCTATTGTAAAGCAACAGAGGAAAAGGAGAAGAGCTGATCAACCTTCCCCATTCCCTGAATTAACAGTAACGGGAAATGTTGTATGGAAAGAGGAATTCGACCCCTCCGATGACTTAACCAAGCTATCGCAATTCGCTGGAGCATATTCAGCGGTAACCATTGATAAAGCATCGGAGGTAAGAAGTTTATTGAAGACCAAGGATCAGGACATCTCGTCGCTACAGGCGAGACTATCAGAAGTTCAGCAGAAGGCAGAGAAGGCGGAGAAAGAATTGCTAGTGCAGCAACATAACAATAATCAGCTGACCAAGCAATTACAAGAGCAAAAGCTGAGAATTGATGAAGGCGCAATCCAAAGGCAAAAGGAGCTATCGGCGGCACTGGAGCAGTTAAGAATATCAACTTAGGGAACAATGAAAGAAAAAGATGAGCAAATCGCTCAATTAACCACTCAAATTGAGCAAATGAAAAAGATCCCTCAGATAGATGAGTTCAAAGCAGAAGCACTCCAGTTAAATAAGGCATTGATTAATCAGGTTAAGCTACTATGTCAACAGATTACACAAGCAGAACCATTGTGTGAGTTGGTAACATCAATAAGCGAAAAGGTCGAAAAAGCAAGAATCGATTTGGATCAGGCCAAAGAAACAATGACAAATTTTATAGAATGGCAGGATTCTGATATAGGCCGGGCAGCTAATCTACCAAGAATTATGGAATTGCACAAAGAGATATTATTCACAGAATGGCAATCACAACTAATGAAAGCAGAAAGAGCAATTTCCAGATGCAAAACAATCAGTGGAAATTTGGTTGAATTAGTAAATAATACACTTTATTTATCTAATATAATTTCCCAATGCACTCCAGGTCAATTGACAGCGGCAAATATGTTGGAGCACTCATGCTACCCGGAGCTGGAGAAAAACACAAGATTGATCGCTGGAATCAACAGTTTGACGTGGGATGCTTACTGGTTCTTCTTAATCAAGCCATATAGCCAAAGAGTTGCCTTAAAGTGCCTAATTGATGTTGTCGAGTATATTATACCCGACATTCAGGATGCCACCTTCGCCACCCAATTCAATTTGCGCCTCAACAAACCGCCAGAAGTAGAACCAATGCTTGTAATAAGCCAGCTAAGGTTTAAGGGCAAACAACCTAAGGCATGACTCACTTCGTCGACTGCCAGATCGCCCCTGAGAGATAGACTGCATTTACTAATACCAATTTAGTAGGATTTTGTTTCATATATTTTTTTAGCTTAGTAGTATTTATGGACCCTTTCATGCATTTAGAAAGGGTCGTAAAAGTTTTGTATATGAATTAAACCCTGAAGTTGCACTATTGTACTTCAGGGATATTCTTTTATGAAACTTGACCAATTATTCTGAATTTGATGAGGAAGGCTTTTATGCAAATGTGCACTATTTTCATTGATATTTCGGATTTATCTACAGCTCGCATGGTACTATTATCTGCGTCTGTATTCATTTTTGTTATATGAATTGTTGTTTAAATCGCTCTTGCTATTATTGCTTATATATATATATGTGTGTGTGTGTGTGTGTGTGTGTGTGTGTGTGTGTGTGTGTGTTTTTCACAGCATTCCTTATGCATTCCATTATTGGTTGTTTATCGCATGCTTCCCTTTCAATCGTATATATGTATCGATGATATAAACAGTGAATGCAGTAATTTGTATTTATCGCTTCATTGTGACTATTCACATGAAGCAATCTTTGAATGATTGAACATCTCTTATTTATTTTACAGAGTCATCTATATGCCTGATAGATAGATAAAGATTATTTAACGTTGCATTCCGAATGAATAAGTTGTTCCCAGGATTAGTATTAGTTTCCCTATTTTCGTCAATAGAATAAGCTAGTCGCCTATCACTTAAGCAATCTATTCATCACCCATCCATCCCTTTTATTTCATTATCGGGAAACTGGTCCCGTTATCTCCAGTCGGAGCCACCATTCCAAACAGAGAAGGAGCTGTACCAAGGTCCGGACCGGGTGGTTATCCCCCAATGTTGTGGCAGCGATTTTCGAGGCCTCAACAGAACCATGCCTTTATGAATCCTTCCAAAGGAGGAGATTCCTTTCTCTTAATAATGCTCATAAGGTGGAGAATTTATCCATGTTATCTGCAACAATATGACATGACTCAATTTTATCAAATATAAGTATACATACCTCATCTCTTCGTTGTAGTTACCTATTCCTCCTTTAGTAGCTTCCTCGATTGAAATAACCTCAATCACCATGACCTACTTCACTTATTTTGACATGGAAATAATCATTCCATGAATCCCATACATGGTGGAATTCTCGGAAAGACACTTGCTTCTTCCAATAGGCGAATCTTCCAATGAAGATTCCAACAAAGGATTTTGATCTTCCTCATCCTACAAATGCTCCTTTTTTAATGATGTAAGATGGGCTCTATATTAGATGATTTTCTTTCCCATAAGTACGACTTATGTTTCTAATGAGGTTAGCAAGAGCTACATATTTTTATAGGTGACAACCATAGACTTTTATTTCAGCTATCATTCATGATTCTTTATAATGATGTCACGAGCACTTTCTTTCAATTGTATGCTTCTATTATGCCATCTCCTAACATGATGCATCATATCATGTTTCTAATGATTCCTACCATGATAGTTAAACTTTACAACAGAAAACCTAAAATAGAAACTTGAAAATAAGTAGGTGAGGAAAACTATCTCAATCCTAGTAGAGATCTTTTACTTCCTCCTTGGATTTATTATTTTCATCTTCTTCAACTTCTCCAGTGATATGGGCTACTTCATTTCCTCTTTTTTTTGTTTTCCTTATTGAGCTTTGGATAATATTTTTTGAACTGCCCATATTCATGATAGACATATCATTGAACCAACCTTCCCAAACTTCCATTTTCTTCTAGCCATGGCAACAAATCCTTGATCTTTCTTTCTTGATCCTACATTGATTTTTGCATTCAGCTTGCTTTCTTCGATGTTTCAAAATGACCATATTTAATTGAATGGGGTAGATTACTTCTTCCCATAGATGCTTGATGTGAAGTTTCCCCACTCATTTGGCAGTGCATTGAGCACTATGGTAGTCATTTCCTTGGCAAAAATTATTTCTCCCAACTCTTGGAGTTGGGCTCTTATTTTCGACACCCTCATAAAGTATGAGGATATTCCTTATTCTTTTGATATCTTCATCTTGCAGAGATTGAGATTCTTCTTTGGGTGGTTTGAAAATTAAACCCTTAACATGACCAATGACCTCATTTTCTATGAGGATCAAATCTATCACCTTCTTCCATGCAATAAATTTTGACGACCCAACCAATTTGTTTTTCTCATTGCAATATGAAGTCATTTTGACCTATTCAAATATAGATATAAAAATACTTTTTTGTCAAGTGAAAATACTCCTAGACGATGAATTCTTCAACTTAATGCCTTCTTGATTTTGATGATGATGTAGATAATAGAAGTTGTCATCTTGGTGAATATGTCTTTCTTCAAAAATGATCCTTCGCTTAAAGGGAGATCACATTGATTCCTTAATGATGATGACAACTCTTTTTCCTAAAAAAATTTCTTGAAGAAAATGTTAGTTAAACTAATTTCAAAACCTCAAATTTCAGTCCTTCTTCAGAACTTTGGCTTGTTGTAGCAGTTCTACAATTTCATCATTTTGTGCAATAACCATATTTCACACATGTAGCTAGAAGATGGATAAATTTTCCTCCTTTATACTTCACTTGAATTGACTTATTTTTATTTTTATTTCAGCTTGCAAAGGAGACCTTTCTTGGCACAAAAATTTATCCTTGATGGTGGCTGCAATCTAATACTTGTTGCTGCATAAGGATATCTTAATACTTCACATGTGTGGAGAATATAGCCCAGAAAAAAGACCCAAAATTGTTTCGCTCTTCCTTCTTGTGATACCGATGGCAAAATATGTGAGTTTCTTAAGAATGCTTCAAGTGTGGAACCCTTCTTTGATGCTCTTAAATATTCCCTTTCAATATGATGAGAGGTTTAGTCCTTCTTGATGATTGATTCTATTGATTTATCCAAGATGATATGTTTATACTTTGGCCCTAGAGAATCTTTCTTCATGTTTCCCTTCTTTGATGTAGTCAACTGAGCTCTGATACCATGTTGAGAAATCTAAGGGGCAACAAATGTAGGTGATTTCTCTTACTTTGATAATTTCTTGTGATGTATTTTTACTTTACTTGATTAACTTCTTCTTTACTTTATTATTATTAGTGTTCTCTATCATCAAACAACCTCCAAAATATAAATAATAATGAGACAATAGGACACAAGATATAGGCAATCAACTAGGGCCAAAACCTCTCCAAATGAGAGGAAAACCCACCATAATCCTTCTCTTCTTATAGAACTACAATTGACGAATTTCAAGACCTATGACCCTTGATGAGGACCCTCCAAGACCAAGTCATCCTTCCTTATTGATGATATTTTCTTACACAACTTCCATAAATAAACTTCAACATTCTAGCGACTTCTCTAGTAACTTTGACCCCATCAACAATTTCTACAACTTCGACCTAGCAAATTTAGCAACTTCAACTTAGCAGTTTCGAACTTGATGTAACTTCAACAACTTCGACATAGAAACCTCATAGCTTTGACCTTGCAACTTCACAACTTTGACCTTATAGCTTCACAACTTTGATGCAAATTCATAATTTCATCTAGGTCAGAAATTGTAGAAACCCTAATGAAAGAGAGAGAGAGAGAGAGAGAGGCCCAAAAAATTCGATCTTGATCTTCTTCTTCTTCATTATCCTTTTCCATATTCTATCTTGAGGAGATTGAACTTGCTTGAGTGTGAAAATGAGGTTGAATTCCTTCTTATTTATAGGCTTGTGAGGGGTATGAATTTTTATCTTGAGGTCGACTTGTCCCTTCATGTAGGCCAACTTGATCTTTGTGCCATGAAGAGGTCTTGAAGGGTCTTTTGACTGTATTTTGACTCAATATTATTTTCTTTACAATATGTGACATGCAAAAATGAGTCTTCAATAAATGACAATGACTCAATTGACTTTATGAAAACCTAGAAGCACTCAATGGGTGATTGACCTAAAAATAAATTTCCCTTGAGCATGAAACCCATGACTCAAGAAAACAAATAATAAATTATTTTTCCCTTTTGATTAAGCATATAAAATCATGATTACATATGCCATTATGAATACTAAACCTAGTTAAATATTTCAAAAATTAACTAGTGTGACATGGTTATTGTCACTCATGTGGCTCAATAAATTTGAGTTAGAGGGCTTGGAGTTCATTTATGCATGTATGATTGCTAAATTTTAGTAATCCAGTTTAGTTATTCCTAGTTGTATTCAGTTAACTGGCCTCTGACTATTAATAGAGTCAATTGAAGGTCAGTTGTGCAGTGGGACAGTAGTCTAAATCAGAGATCTATCAGTTAACTAATCAATCAACCCAAAATAGCTAGTGCATGAAAGAAATTCAAGTTCATTACTTGAATTGGAGATGGCAAGGCGGTGTAACATCATTTCTAGACTAGTTTTGATTGTACAGGTGTTGCATGATTCAGAAGATCAATCCTTGGGAATTTTGCAATCAATTTGGATGAAAATCCTATTTTTTAGGGGCTAATTTCCTCAGGATTTGCACAAGGAAATAGGAGGCTTGGTGAGAAAATAATTGGCTATGTGTTGGCTAGAGTTTCTCATTCAACAGAGAGAACATTTATCCTTTCGCAGGTTGAGCTCAAAGTTGGAGCTAGTAATTGTAATAGTTTCTCTGTTTAATTGATTAATGTAAAGAGGCTTGAGGGTTTTGTCCCAAGTTGGGCTCCCCTAGAAATCATTGTGAATTTATGTTTTTTCTTATTGCATGTCTATGAATGTTTTTCTAAATTGTGGTTTTCATTCCACAGATCAGTAGAGTAAAATTGTGTCTCTTATTTTTCAGGTTGAAATATTGAGTAGCTGCAATTTCTATCAAATTTCTACATGGTATCAGATCCTTGAAATACATTAGAACCAATATTTCGAACTTGTCTCTCAGGAATTTTGATTTGGTAGCTTTAGTGTAAAAGATTTTCTTCAGGATAAGGATAATTTATTTCAACGAGTTGAGATTGGAGTATGACCTGGAGGGTAGCTCGAATTTCATATCCTATAAGGATCAAGTGGAAGTAGTTCTTGATGAAAATGGTGTGTTAGTATGTTAAAAATGACATTGAAAAAACCCAACAGTATGATGCACAACAATTAGCCCAATGGAATAAGGATGTTGTAAAGGCTAGGAGACTTCTTTTGGAAGGTGTGAGAGACCATGTGGTCACAAATCTCCATGTCAAAGAGACCCAATTTTCTATGTGGAAGACATTGACTGAGTTTTTCGAAAATTGTAGTGATCATAGGAAATTGGCCCCAAGAGACAAACTTCGAAACATCAGAATGTAGATGAATGATATTATTACACAATATCTCTCCAGGTTTACTCAAGTTCGAAATGAGCTTGGAGGGGTTGGTGTAAATGTTGTAGAAGATGACCTGGTGAGCCTAGCTCTTCTAGGCCTTCCAAAATCCTAGCACAACTACTAGGAATTTGTGAATGGAAGGGAAAATTTACCAAAATGGGAAAGGTTGCAACCTAATTTGGTTCAAGAAGAGTTCAAGAGAAGTAACAGAGACTGAACATCATCCAAATCTAAGGATGAAGAGATTTTTTCCTTGGCTGGAAGGGGGAAGAAGGGAAAAGAGAATAAGACCCAAAGCAAACATGAATGCAACCAAAATAATGGAAAGAAGAAAGACTTAAGCAAGATAAAATGATTTCACTGCCACAAGTTTGGGCACTATGAAACAAAATTTTTGCACAACAAATATACCAATAAGCCTTATGGAGGAGCAGGACGTGAAGCACTAGATTCACAATTCAAATTAGACTTCAACCTAATAGCATGGATGGCCCACACTATTATGGAGAAAGTGTGGTAACTTGATTCTGGTGCCTCATTCCATTTGAAATGGTGCAAGAATTTCTTCAGTAGCCTAGTGGAGAAGGATCTCCAGATGATTATTGAAATGGTGGATGATGGGAGGTATAACGCTAAAAAAATCGGTATTGTCACCTTTGAGAGGGAGAAAGCCTCTCCTCTTCACCTCAAAGATGTTATGTTTGTATCCGGGCTAAAGAATAACCTAATCTATGTAGAAGTATTGAAGGATAGAGGCTATGATGTTATTTTTCGTAAAGGGAAAGACTTTCTAAGACACATATCTACTGAGAAAGTGAATTAGATTGAGGTTTGTGTGAAGAATTTATACAAAGTTGAGGTGGGATATTGCACTACATTGAGCTGCAAGGCTAAAAGAAGTGCAGAGTTGAGATGTTGGAGGAATATGCAATAGGAAATTGGGCCATCTACATCGTGGTGCCTTAAAAATCATGTAGAAAATTACCACCGGTGTCCCTAAAGGCTCCCTTGACCAGCAGTATGTCTGCAAGGGTTTCACATTGGGTAAATATGTCAAATACACTTTCAATGGTCAAGATAGAAGAGAAAATGCAATCTTGGAGGAAGTCCACATTGATGTTTATGGATCCTTTTCTACAACATCCACAGAAAAAAATAAGTACTATGTTATTTTTATTGATGAATTCTCTAGAAAATGTTTGGTCTTCTTAAAAAAAATTTGAATTCAAGGCATTTGTTAAGAAGGAGACTGGGAAGAAAGTGAAGGCTCTTGAGAGAAAAAAATGGAGGTGAATTTGTTTCACATATCTTCAGGGAATTTTGATTGAAAGAAGGTATTCAAAGGGAACTAATAGCACCCCATAACCCACAACAAAATGGGGTAGTTGAGAAGAAGAACAGGAGCATAGTCAGAGGAATAAGGGCCATGTTGCATGATCAGGGGCTTCCATTGCATCTATGGGCAGAAGCATGGAACACCGTAGTCTACTTGTAGAATGAAAGTCCTCATAGAAATTAATACTTGGTATGATCACACATGAGGAAGATTTCACTGGGAGAAATATTGGTGAGAAAATATTTGGGTGAGTGTTGGACAAAGTTTCTCATTGAGGAGAGAGAACAATTATTATTTTATAGGTTGAGCTCAAAGTTTCAACTATAAATTGTAATAGTTTATCTATTTAATTGATTAATGCAAAGAGGCTTGAAGGTCTTTTTTCTAATTAAGTTCCCTTGGAAATCATTGTGTATTTGTGGTTTTGTTTATTGCATGTCTATGCATGTTGTTCTAAATTGTGGTTTTCATTCCACAGATCAGTAGAGTAGAATTCTATCCTTTGTTTTTCAGGTTGAAAATCTTGAGTAGTTACAATTTATATCAGATTTCTACAACACGGAGTTCACATGAGAAGTTTATAGTCAAAAAATTCAAATAGGGTGTTTATACATGGAGAGATACAAACGATTTTCCAGCAGGTATGCTAGATATCTTGAGAAGAACAAAGGTTTATAAATTTATATTTGGATAGTTCAATTTCCAAAGTGATGAGGTAGATGAGGCCATAGAAAATTATGATGATAAATCCATGGAATTAAAAATATTTTGCCAGAGGCTTTACCTAGACCCTAATTTGGTTACAAGAGCAACAAAAATTCCATGCATAAGGGGAAGAAATATTTGACTCCAAGAAAGCCCCTAAGCTAGAAAGGATTGAAATGGCTAGTAAAATGTGTGGAAAAAAAGTATTTGTTGAGGAATGGATTAAATATGTAATATGTTACCTAGGTACTATACAAATTCGTGATTCAAGTTTATTGCAATTAATTTTTTCACATCTTCTCAAAAAGCCTATAAGATGGATTAATCAACATCCTTGAACACTTTTTCATTATCAATTTGCAAAGCCCTAAGCATCACCTCTCCAAAAAGTCTGAGTTTATGGGTCAATTAGCTCAAAAATTATGTTTTTAGCCCCAGTGTACCCTACATTTATGTCTATCTACAATGGTTGAAAGTTGCATAATTGAACATGCATTGATCATCGCATGATGCTCTACTTTTCAGGTGTTATGGTTCTAGAATTTCAAAAACTATATATATATTCAAATATTCTCCTTCTGGAAGATTCTAAAGTGGTTTTAACCTTTACATGGATTTCAGATATCAAATTCCATATATATATATATATATATATATAATATATATATATATATATATATATATATATATATATATATATATATGTGTGTGTATATAGTATATATATATATATATATATCTTATACATATATATCTACATAATATATATATATATTATATTATATACTATATATATATATTATATATAATATATATATATATATATATATATATATAGATAGAGATATATATATATATATGTATGTATGTATTATCTATTGTCCTTATAGCTTATCCTCCTTCATATGTGGATCTCAAGCCTAGATTAGTAAATCCTAAACTACCACCTTTACCCTATAAATTTATTGCCTCCCATAGAGTCTGGGGTTCGATTTTGGAGATTACTAGTGCCCTCATGTTGTTGCTTTGAGGTTAAGGAATCTTCATCCATTTATGCATTTGGGTTTCAAGTGTGAAGGTTTTCTTTGTGCAAGGAAGGACAAGACAATTGGGGAGACATATACAAAGTTAGAATCCATAAATGCTTGTAACTCTCTCCTTTATTTATTAATAGAAAAAACACTATGGTTTTTTTTACTTGTGTCATGTTGATACTTATGTATTTAAATTTCATTTTGACTCAATGATTAGAGACAATAGTTTATGTTGTGTGATTATTGTAGTTCTCTTGCTTCTTTTAGTCATTGTTGCAGGTTCCATTTATAGCAGATGGAGATAAAGTTGGAGCTTACGAGCAAGGAGAAGAAGAGGAATTATTACATATTCCAGGTAGGTCTCTTTTCTATATTCTAATCTCTCTAAGAAAAACATAGACATTTTTTCCCTCTGGTGTTTCTAGATCAGACCACTAGATCTAGGGATTTCATTTTTTTCTGCATAAGTGAATTTTCCTTACAAAAATGTTGTCCTTAGTAAAATTATGAATAATCAGAAGCTTGATATTTCTAGTGACTCCATGAGGCTAGTTATTCATTGGGTTGAAGGAAGGGCCATAGATGTCCCTCATTTTTTGGCTAAAAAATTTAATTATGCCCTACAATAAAGTAAAATTAAGAAGGTTAAGTTCAATTTACCAAGAAAACTGCAAAAAATTATTGATTTATATTAGCTTGGTGTTCAAATAGTTCCTCTTAAAACTTACATTAGGAGATAAAAACCAAATAAAACCATTGAGGAAGAACTAAACAATTTTCAGTTGAAGGTGTGCAAAAAATTTCTTATATATTTTTCCATGTTGAAGATATAGTTGCTAGTGTTGTAGCAGACTTAAATGTATATATGAATGAAGATGAGGAGCAAGAAGGTATGGACGATTACATGGAAATATGTAATGATGATTTTTCTATAATAGACATAATTCCTTCTAAACAGTTGGAACTTCAATATAATTGTATTTTTATGGGTGATTTAACATCTACATCTCCAAGTTTAAATGCGCACAGTGCAACATACAATTTCGATAACGGATTCGTTTTCTTAGTATATGATAGAATGATCCATTAAAAGCAAGTTGCAATGGTTGATTCTTCCTCTATGTGTAGCTAGAAGGAAAAGTACGAACTAAAGGAGAAGGATATTGTTGAATGCATGAGAAAGATTACAGTGTTGCAATCAACAATTGTGCGGAAAACAAAAAAATCAATGAAAGACATAAATGCCAAGGGTAAACTTATTGATGAATCACTTAATCAGGTATCCGCAATGAGAGACGAAAGTATGAGGGAGATAGATGCACTATAAGAAAAGTTCAAAGAATTGCAGGCTACATATGATGAAAAAATTAGTGAACTTGCAGAGGAGTTAAGAAGAAGAACTGATGTTCTCAATATACATCCATTGGAAACTTTAGATGCTTCTGAGGCTAAATTAGTCAGGATACTGAATGAAAAAAGATAATTTTATTGAATATTTAAAAGCTAAATTTCCAAATAAATCTAAAGAGGACCAACAGAAGCATGAATCACAGGTTGAATAATACAAGAAAAAAGTGACTAAGTTGGAGAAAACCTGTGATATGAAATCTAATAAGTTGAAAGAGGGATATCTTAAAATTATCCAGACATAACACAAGATTAAGTAACTTGAAAAGGAAAAAGATTAGCGTAGTAAAGAAGATGGTACTGAGAGAGGGGATAAAGGTAAGTGTAAGGGTAAAGATATAAGTTGGAATACAGAAGTAAAGAAAATTCCTTCAATGGACTTGGAGAAATCTCATCTAAAAGCATGAGTGAAATATTTAGAGGACATTATCTCATCCATGAATTAAATGGGTGATCTGTATGTCTTACCACCACTTGTTGAATCACTGAAAATGAAGGTAGTTGAGAGAGAAAAGATAATTACATAGCTACACAACAATCTCATGAGTGGCCAAAAATCACGGCGTTTGGGTGTGACATAGAGATACAAAATTTGAAATCCCACATTTCTGATTTGCAGCAACAATTATAGAGGCCCACACATGAGGCAATAGCACTTATGTATATTGGAAATATGCAACAATGGATGGAAAAAATAGCTTGAGGATAAAGTACAACAACTCACTAGTGAATTGGCCAATTCTACATATCAACTAAAATCTACAAATGAAGATCTTGAAAGGAAGGAAATTTAGCACAAGAAGGAATATATGAAGAATGTGAAATCAATGAATAGAAAAAGCCAATTTGAGAAAAAATTATGAAAATAAAATTCAAGAGCTTCAGAAAAAATTAAAGGATTTCTCTGTTGTAACACCAGAAAAATCATAGGTCTTCATAGAAGGAAAGATACACTCTTCTTCTCAAGTGGAGGGCTTACAAAATCCTCCTATGCATCCAAGAGTTTCATAATAGAAATTTTTAGGTGTTGTATCTATTCATAATAGCAAATAGATATTTCTAGCGAGATATTATGTGTGTCAAATGGAGATCGTATGCCAAAGTTACAACCCCGGGAAGTTGATGTACCAATTTACCCAAACGGGGCCCACAGTTTGGTGTTTCATCTTCTAGGGTTAGGTTTGTGGATGTTTATGGCTTTCTATTGTTTCTCAACAATAAATATGCCTTTGAGCCTCATTGTAACACAACTCAGAGTCATGTAACCACCATATCTCTTCTCAAAGATAAGCTACCATCACCCTCGCTAGCTTATTTCTATTTCTATCTGTAAGCATATCTCAGTATTTTACAGTAATAAAATGAATTATTATTTTTGTTGCATCTCTATATGTATGGTTCTATCTATAATTTGTCACGTTCCAGTTTAAATCTAGATCACTACTTGACATAAATGCATGCCTAACCTTCATTAGAAGGCCAAATTGAATGATTCGACTTGGAAAATATTATTTTTCTCATAAGGAACATTAATATAATTATTTTTTCTAATTTTGCAGATAGAAAATAATTTTGTTTAGGCTTATTGAAATATTTCAATTTGTTTTCTAATATAAATTAATGAATGATTTTTTCATACGTTTAGCCTAATGGTTTGGATTTACATTGTTTTAGATATATGATATATGTAATTATATTTTTTTTTAATTGCATATTTAATGTATTGTTATTCAATAGGATATTCATCCTAGTTTAATGTTAGCCTAACCAATAAGCTAGAAACACCTGTAAACCATTATCAACCAATAAATGATCAGTAACCATGCTAACTCTTATCCAAGTAATCCTATTTTTTTTGCCAACCATTCATACCAAAAATATTGAATACTTTAAGGATATTTCAATAGGTAATTTGAGTTGACACAAATAATACTAAAACATTTCAAAGTTTGGGCCATAAAAATCATCATTTTTCAAACTTGGATTATAAATCATTTTGAAAATTTAGAAGTCTTGCTCATTAATAGTATTGTCTGCAACAATGTCATCCAGTGTATCATTGTCACTCTTCATATGTTCTTTCAATTATTTCATATTATGATCATCCTCATCTTGACCTGCATCATCTTCATCATCATTGAAATTTGATTGTAGACTATCAATATTGTTACCAGATGTATTGGGATCATCATTTTCTATACCATCCATATTGGTGTCTTCTATAACATCATATAACTATGGGTTGTTATATTATTGTGCCTAAACATAACCATCTTCAACACCATCATGGATGTCATTTTCTTTGATGTTCTCTAATTCCTCTCTCTCATTTTGTTGGCCATCATTTTTCTACTCAATATGTTAAAAAATATATATATATTACAGAGCAATGGAACACAAAATATTGCAGAAATATAAACACATAAAATGCATAAAACAATAGAGACACAGATATATGTGGTTCACCTAGTTTGGGCTACGTCCACAGAGAAACAACCAGTCCTTCTTTTATTATATTATCCAACAAATTGAAGAGATACAACCTATAGCAGATCCGCTATAACTCCCTCTTCGCTCTCAAGATCCTCTCTTTTCCTCGCGCTGAATACAGATATACATAGATGCAATACAATTCCCTCATATATAGTGAGGGGTTGCCTTCTATGGCAAAAAACCCTAAACTAAACATAACTTCTACCATCAGATCATCTGCATAATGAATGGCCCGAATTGACTAGAAATTACTAGACTTTTACAAGGCAATTTTACATCTATTTTTAGCTTCAAGAGCACTAGCCCCAAACCCCTGCCAGTGGAGCGCTGGCCCCCGGACCCCCCCAGCTGGGGGGAGTGGCCCCCCCGAACCCCTGTGAGGGGGACAAGTCCCCCCCGCACCCCCCGCATGGAGGGGTGTACAATATTCCTGGGGTATACATCTGGCTTGAACCTTTGAATATAGAAGATAATCAGGCTCCACACCCAACAATCTCCCACTTGGAGACTGATTATAGCAACTCCACCGTTGCTTTATTTACTAGACAATGACTCCACTTTTGACCTGGTTGTTTCTCATCTTCTTCATCATACTTGAAGACCAATTGAAACTGAGCAGATTCTCAGTTTCTCCCTAGTTACAACTTTTGTTAACATATCTGTAGGATTCTGGCTAGCGTGTATCTTTTCCAGCTTCAATTGTCCATCTTCCAATGTTGACCATATGAAATGGTACTTGAGCTGTATATGTTTAGTCTTGGAATTAAATGCAAAGTTCTTTGAAAGATGTATGGCACTTTGGTTGTAACTGTATAACCTACCCAACACCTACTTCTTACCCAATTCATCTAGAAACCTTTGTAACCAAATCATTTCTTTACTAGCCTCTGTAGTAGCAACATACTCTACTTCTGTTATTGAAAATGCAACAAAACTTTGGATTTTTGAAACCCAACGGATAGTTGTTCCACCTACAGTAAATACATATCATGTAGTGCTCCTCATTATCTTTGTCACTTGCCATATCTGCATCAACATATCCATGTAGAGTAATGTTTGAACCACCAAAGCATAATGCTTGATTTGTGGTACCTCTCAAATACTTGAGAATCCACTTCACCACCATCCAATGTTCTTTTCCTGGATTGTTCATGTACCTGCTTACAACTCCCATTGCATGTGCAATATCAGGCCTTGTGTAGATCATTGCATACATTAAGCTTCCAACTGCTGATGCATATGGAACTTTAGACATATGAGCTATTTCTTCCTGAGTCTTGGGACACGCCTCCTTAATTAATTTGAAAAGGCTAACCAAAGGTATACTAACTAGTTTTGCATTATTCATATTAAACCTTTTCAACACCTTTTCTATGTACACACTTTGAGACAATGTTAAGTTGTGATTCTTCCCGTCTCTAGTTATTCTCATACCAAGGATTTGTTTTGCAACACCCAAATCCTTCATTGAAAATGAGTTTGCCAATTCCTTTTGAGCACATTTATTTTCTGCATGTTAGAACCTACAACAAGCATGTCATCTACATACAATAACAATATAATATAGCTGCCATCATTTTTCCTTTTGAGATAAATACAATGATCAGAGTGACACCTAGTATAACCTTGTTCAGACACAAACCTGTCAAATTTTAGATATCACTGCATTGGAGCCTATTTTAAGCCATACAAACTCTTCTTCAATTTGCACATTAGTTTCTCCTTCCCTTTTACCTCATATCCTTGTGGATGCTGCATATATATCTCTTCCTCCAAATCCCTATGGAGAAAGGTTGTCTTTACATCTAACTTCTCAAGATGTAAATCTTTAGTAGCTACTAGACATAAAATAGTTCTGATTGAAGTCATTTTAAAAACAGGAGAAAATATTTCATCAAAATCAATACCTTTCTTCTATGAAAACCCCTTCACCAAAAGACTAGCTTTGTACCTTTTTCTACCTCCATCTTCTTCCTTCAGCCTATAAACCCATTTATTCTATAATGTTGTTTTACTTGAAGGCAACCTAACTAAGTCCCAAGTCTAGTTATGTGCGAAGGAGTCCATCTCTTCTTTCATGGCTTGCTTCCACTTCTTCCTAGTTTCTACCTACACTGCTTCTTCATAACATTCTGGTTCACCAGAATCAGTCAACAATACATAATACAATGAAGGAGAGTATCGTTCAGGGGGTCTACTTATCCTTGTAGATCTTCTAACACCACTTTCAGGTGTTTGAGGTGCTTTTTGCTGTTGTGGTTTTTGTTCTGGTTGTTGATCATTATGATTTTCAGGCACCATCACTTTTCCTATGATATCATCAAGCACTATGTATTCTTTGTTTTCTTTTTCTTGTTTCTTTTCCTGCAACTGATTCTTATACAAGAACTTTTCATTGAATATTACATCTCTGCTCCTAATGATTTTGTGATTTTCATAACCATATAAGGAATAACCAAAATCATTAACACCATATCCAATAAAGGTACATTTCTTTGATTTTGCCTCAAGCTTTGTTCTATTTTCTTTATTAATGTCGACAAAGGCTTCACAAGCAAAAGTCTTTAAAAATGAGTATTTCACCTTTTTACCTATCCATGCCTCCTCTAGAATACCACCATCCAAGGAACTTGAAGGCCCTCTATTTATTATATAAACAACAGTGTCTATAGCATCTGCCCAAAATTGTAAAGGCAATCCTACATGCAATCTCATGCACCTTGCATGCTCCATGATGATACTGTTCATCCTTTCTGACACACCATTTTCTTGTGGTGTTCTTGGAGTTGTCTTCTCTCTGCGAATTCCATTCTTTGAACAATACCTATCAAACTATTTGCAGCAATATTCACCTCCATTATCTGACCTGAGACACTTCAACCTTTTCCCTGTCTCATTTTCAACCAAAGCTTTCCATTTCTTGAAAGTATCAAATACATCAAACTTATTTTGAATACAATAAATCCAGGTTTTTCTAGTTGCATCATCAATAAAAGTAACATAATAACAAGAGCCACCAAGAGGTGATACTTGAGCAGGTCCCCATACATCTGTGTGCACAAGCTCTAATTTTTTGCTCTTCTTTTCTTTTCCAACTCTAAGGAATCTGACTCTTTTATGTTTTCCATAAACACAATTTTCACAGAATTTTAAATCAACATGCTTCAAACCTGGAAATAAATTTCTTGAGTGAAGAATCTGCATCCCCTTCTCACTCATGTGCCCGAGCCTATGATGCCATAATGCCATATCTTCTCTTGTAGAGATTAAAGTATTAACAGAATTAGAAATACCATTGCATAAGTACAATGTACCAACCTTTTCTCCTTTTGCTATTACCAGGGATCCTTTAGTGACCTTCCAGGTTTTATCTATGAAAGTAGTTACGCAACCTTCACGTCCAAACTACCCTATTGAAATCAGATTTTTCTTCAAATTTGGAACATGCCTTACCTCCTTCAATAGCCATTGATTTCCATTCTACTATTTTATGAAAATTGTACCCATTCCAATGATTTTACAGAGTTTATCATCACCCAATCGAACCTATCCAAAATCTCCTTGAACATAATCATGAAAATGTTTCTTATCAGGTGTGGCATGTAATGAGGCCCCTAAATCTACCACCCATGCATCAATAATATTCTCTAATGAAAGAATCAAAGCATCTTGTAACACATCACCTATTACATTCGCTTCATGATTAGTTTCTTGCTACGTGTCTCCTTCTTTTCCCTTCCAAAACTTGCAATCATTCTTCAAGTGTCCTTTCTTCCTACATTTCGAGCACATTATCCCTAATCTAGACTTAGATCGACCTTTTCCTGACTTACTGCGATATCCTGGGCTCTTTCTTCTTTCCATTTTTCTTCCCCTGGTCTTTGCAGTCAAAGCATTACCTGATGTCTCACCAGAGCTTTTCCATCGCATTTCCTCGCTAAGGATTGGACCAACAACATCATCAAACTTTAAAGTACTAGATCCAGAGACAAAGTTACTAATGGCCATAACTAAACCATTCCAACTTTCTAGTAATGAGCACAGAAATAACAGTTCCCTAACTTCATCATCAAAATTTACCCCTACAGAACTTAACTGACTTGTAATTGTATTAAAATCATTTAAATGATCAGCAACAAATCCACCTTCTGACAACTTCATATTAAATAAACGCTTCATAAGAAATACCTTATTTAAGGCCGAGGGTTTTTCATATATTTTGGCCAATGCTGACATTAAACCCTCTGTTGTCATTTCCTTTGAAATATTAAACACTACTGATGCCGCTAGGCATAGCCATATTGTTCCAAGTGCCTTTCTGTCAAGAATATCCCATTCTATGTCTATCATACTCATCGGCTTCTTTGTCTTTCCGCTCAATGGTAGTTACAGATCTCTCTGCTACAAATAATCTTCCATCTACTTCTTCCACAACAGGTAGTTTTTGTCGTTGAATTTTTTGACCCTAAACCTACCATCTTCTGCCATTGCTCCCACTCAAACTAGAAACCCTTCTCTCCTGTGAGTTTATCAGCCAAATAGACCTTCGGCTCTAGTACCAGTTGTTAAAAAATATATATATTATAGAGCAATGGAACACATAAAATATTGTAGAAATATAAACACAGAAAATGCATAAAACAAGAGAGACACAGATATATGTGGTTCACCTAGTTTGGGCTACGTCCACGGAGAAACAACCAGTCCTTTTATTATATTATCCAACAAATTGAAGAGATACAACCTATAGTAGATCCGCTATAACTCCCTCTTCATTCTCAATCTCCTCTCTTTTCCTCACTATGAATATAGATATACATAGACGCAATACAATTCCCTCATATATAGTGAGGGGTTTCCTTCTAGGGAAAAAAACCCTAAACTAAATATAACTTCTATTGTCAGATCATCCGCCTAATGAACAGCCCAGATTGACTAGAAATTAATAGACATTTACAAGGCAATTTCACATCTATTTTTAGCTTTGGGGGCATTATCCCCAAACCCCCATCGGGGGACCGCTGGCCCCCAGACCCCCCAGCTAGGGGGGATCAGCCCCCCCGAACCCCTGCGGCAAGGACAAGCCCCCCCAGCACCCACCCACATGGAGGGGTGTACAATCTTCCAGGGGTATACATCCGGCTGAAACCTTTGAATACAGAAGATAACTAGGCTCCACACCCAACACAATATCCACTAATGCATCATCAAATACATGCCTTAATATTAGATCATAATGTATGACAAACATCCATTTAAAGTCCAAAATATCTCCATTGAAAAATATTTGCACATGAACGACATACATAATTAGAGCTATGTTATAACAATTTTATTGTTTAATTAACACACAAACCCACTTATTCACAATAAACTATGAATTAGTGTATTAATAATCACTATCACTTCTTGTTTGAGTTAAAGAAATATCTTCTCACAACATCACCATGGATGTCAGTTTCTTCGATGTTCTCTAAATCCTCTTTCTCATTTTGTTGGCCATCATTGTCAAAGACATGCCTTAATCTTGGATCATAATGTATGACAAACATCCATTTCAAGTCCAAAATATCTTCATACAAAAATATTTGCACATGAACAACATGCATATATTAGACCTATGTTATAACAATTTTATTGTTTAATAAACACACACACACGCACACACAACATTCACAATAAATTATGAATTAATAGATTAACAATCACTATCACTTCTTGTTTGAGTTAAATAAATACCTGCTCACAATGAATTGGTAGAACATAAGGCTCTTATCCTCTGGTATGAACTTTGAGGAATCTATAGAAAACAATCCATTGTGGTTATCATGTCTACTATCCTATCAAAATACTTTGCACCATCTACACGTAAAAATACAACATTTAAAAGAGTGGAATCCAACTCAATAATTTCCTGGATTTTCCCAACTTATTGTAGGTTCCCTTCAATAATATTCTTATCTTCTAAGTTTGATCAAGTGGATTGCTTGAAATCAAACATGATGCCACAATCAAAGGATCATCTCTTTACATCTGCACTTTCTACACGATAATGTTAACCATATTCTCACATTGCATAATATTTCATTACATGTGAAAGACCATTTATTTTGGTGAGAACAAATATAATGATGAATATTAAAGGAGTTAAAAGTTTCAAAACTATAAGGAAAGAACATTTTGTAAAAGTTTAATTGTATCTTTCTTTCAAAATTTTTACACATGTAGATTTCATCTTCTTTTATGTTTTAATCTATACCTGCATCTTCTATTTGATTTTCAATTTGTTTAGTAACCCATTGTAGTGTGCAAGTGGGAAATGGAGTATTCCTTGGGTTCAATATCTTAAATTGTCTCCTTGATTCTAACAATTCTTCTCTCTTTTTATCATATAAATCAATTTATTTTTTCATAAAGTCCATGTGATACAAAATGAATTTGTCGAGTATAGCACTTTTGTCTACACCTATTACCTGTCAACGTGTTTTTTTCAAACTCCAAATGCCATGTTGTTAATTTGAAAAATAAATTATAGAGTAAATTAATTATTTCAAGGAAAACAACCACAATGATCATGAATTTACTCATTGATTTCTACTTGAACACCATTATATTGTGGTTTTTCTCCATCAATAATATATGATGCTCATTCTTCATCCCATAAGTGTGGCCCGTCTTAAAAATATTTACCAAGGAATTCATATAGGAATAAAAATGTTTCATTCAATACATACCCTTCAACCATTCAACCCTATGGATGTGCCTTTTTTCCGACATATCTTTTTAGATTTTTCAGATACCTCTCAAAGAAAAACATCCACCTCATTGATACGATACCCACCAATTCAATGTCGTTGACTAGATGTATAAGTAAATGGACTTATAGGTCCATGAAACTTATAGGGAGATCCTATCAAATACACATACAATTTATCTAATTTCCCTCTTCTATTTTGGCACTTCATATCCATCAATCTCCTTGGAGGTCACCCACCTAATATAAGAATAACAAATTAGTATGAACATTTAGTCAAAAATTAAAAAGAAATATAATATCTCTATGTCTCTCACTCATGAACATTTCATATCACATACCTTGCAAATGATGAATTGACTTACAGAATTCCTTAAGTCAATTGTAAGACATAAGTCCCCCCTAATTTCCAACGACATGATATACTATAAAAAATAATTCTTAAAGGTCATTATTAATTTTTCTCACATAAAAACATATCAAAAATATTTTGTACTTAATCAATGTTACCAGTAAAATTTAAGTGATGACAATACCTTCATGAAATTGTTGAGATTGCTACAAGATGACGGAGCTTAGTGAAAAGAGTCGCCTTCACTAAGTGGGCCCGCAGGCTATTTTTGGCGCAAGTCTATTTTTAGACTATGTCTATTTTTAGACATATGGATCATGTCTATGGAAGGTTGTTGTTTATGGATGATTGATCAAGTTGGGAAAAATAGATGGACTTCTATTTTTAGATCACAGCGGAGTGACTGCTCAGTCTAAATATAGAACAGTCAAATATTATTAGCTCATAATAATATTTAGATTATAAACTTTGTCTTATTCTCTTGGAGCACTTCAGGATGAGCTACGGATGTGGTACATGCAGATCCCAGAAGGAAATACGTGGTTACCTATGGGAATGACTAATATTTGCATGCAGGACTTCAGTTAGAACTCAAGTGAGTTGAGTTTAGTGGACTGGAGGTGCAGTTGATGGAGTTGTGTTCAGTTTAGCTTTGTTAAACTGGTTGTATTTAGTCTAACTGGCAAATAGACTAGAGATGAGTTGGGTGAATTAGTTATTAATTAATTCACAAGTTATTAACTCATAATACAACTAATGAATACATCAGTTAACTCAGTTGCATGTCAGTGCATGTTCAGTTCAGCAGGGACAGGTGTTAGAGAATCAGATTGCTATCAGTTGTGACTATAGTTGTGCATCAGATCTTGCACAATCAAGGGATTGAGTATGCCAATGAGTTTGCCCACGTATTTTCCCACATTGTAGCTTGTGCTCAAGTGATTTTGCCAAGCAAATACGTGGTTGCCTTGGAATTATCATCAATTCTCATGCAGGTATTGAGTAGCGGAGGCAGGCAAGCAGCGAAGGAGATTTGAGCCAGTGATTGATTCAGATCTGAGCTGTATTGTGTGTAACAGAGGTGGAGATACTTGTGAGAAGTATTATGCTGTGTAATGTTACATGACTCAATCATTAATATACAGATAGTTGGGGTTTTTAGCGAGAAGCTTTCCCCGGGATACATACTGTGTTAATGTGTGAATGCTCTTGATGTTTTATTGTTATTGATGCTGCTATATTGATGATCAACGTAGAGGAGCTTATGTATTGTGTATGTTTTCCGCAATAGTACATGATCAGGATAATCTCTGTTGAATATGTGTTAAATTATTCAAAATTTCTACATGGTATCAGAGCTGTTGATCATCAGATCTACTATTCAGGAAGTGTTTACATTCTATTTCTCTAGGCAGAGCTTGTAATCGGGCCAGGTAGCCTCTGGATTCATCCTTCCTTTGGAAGGTGAAATATCCGGTCAAAGCCCATACAGTCAATCTCTATACGAGAAATATTGTGTTCTCACAAATCTTAGATCCAAGGCGGTTGAGTTGGTTGCCAGTGGAATTCGAATTTGTAGCAGTGTTTTCTTGGTCACAACGCAGCAATGTCTTTCAACGGATTGCGATTGGAGTATGCTCTTGAGGGCAGCTCAAACTATATTGCATGGAAGGAAATGATGGAGGCAGTATTGGATGATAACGGGCTGAAGGAGTTCATAGATATGGATATCCCAAAGCCTACTAATGCTACTCAAGCTGATGCTTGGCAAAAGAAGATCGCAAAATGTCGAAGGATTCTGTTGGAGGGCGTGAAGGATCACATTGTGTCCAGCCTCCATGGAAAGGCTACTCCATATTTGATGTGGAAATCATTAACAGAATTATTCCAAAGCAAGAGCGATCAGAGGAAGCTGCGCTCAAAGATAAACTCAGAAACATCAAATGCGAGAAGGGTGACAGTATTCCCAAGTATCTCACGAAGTTCACTCAGTGTCGAGATGAGCTGGGAAGTGTGGGGGTTACTGTCGATGATGAGGACTTGGTGAGCTTGGCTCTCCTTGGTCTTCCGAAGAGTTTGCATTCCTATCAGGACTCTGTCAATGGTCGGGAGAAGTTGCCAGGATGGGAAAGACTATGGTCAGATCTTGTGCAGGAGGAGATCAGGCGGAGTACCAGGGACGGATCTTAGTCAAAGGGAGCTGATGAAGAGAATTGTGCTTTGGCTGCCAAAGCAAAGAAAGGGAAGAGCAAGAAAGCTTCTCAGTCTGGTGCGAAAGGCAAGAAGCAGTATATGTCCAAGGTGAAGTGTTTTTACTATCACCAGCATGGACACTATGCCACAAATTGTCCGCAGAAGAAGAAGAACAAGCAAGCTGCTGGATCTGCAGGGGGAGAGGCCTTAGCTTCTCAGTTTGAGCTTGATTTTTCATTGATCGCATGCTTGGTTTCAAGTGTGATGGGATCAGTGTGGTTCTTGGACAGTGGTGCGTCCTTTCACATGACGGGAGATAGAGATTGTTCTCTGATCTGAAGGACAAAGATCTTGGAGTGCACATCGAGATGGGCGATGATGGTAGATACAGTGCAACCGATATCGGTACCATTTCCTTTGAGAGGGAGTCTGGTAAACCCTTTGTATTGAAGGAAGTCATGCATGTTCCAGGATTGAAGAAGAATCTCATCTCAGTGGCGATGTTAGAAGACAAGGTATGATGCTGTTTTCAGCAAGGGAAAAGCCTTCCTGCACAGCAAGACAACTAGTGAGACCCAGAAGATAAGGGTTCAAGTAAGGAACCTTTATCAGTTGCATGTAGATGGATGCGTAGTAATGGCAGGCAAGGTAGAAGGATTGGTGAGACAGGATGATGGTGAGTTGTGGCATAGGAGATTGGGTCACCTTCACCATGGAGCCTTGAAGATACTGCAGCAGATCATTACAGGGCTTCCTAAAGGCACACTTGCACAGTCAGATCAGTGCAAGGGGTGTACTTTGGGGAAGTTTGTGAAAGCCACCTTTCACAAGAAGGATAGTCATGCCACGACGATCCTTGAGAGAATTCACACAGATGTGTGTGGACCTTTCTCAGTTGCTTTGACAATAAAACACAGGTATTATGTGATTTTTGTTGATTATTTCTCTCGTAAGTGTTGTATCTTCTTCATGCAGAAGAAGAGCGAGACATATTCAAAGTTCTGGGAATTCAAAGCACTGGTCGAGAAGGAGTCGGGGAAGAAGGTGAAGGCTCTTAGGAGTGATAATGGTGGTGAATACATCTCGGACAAGTTCAAGGATTTCTGCAAGGCAGAAGGGATTCAAAGAGAGCTCATAGCTCACCATAACCCATAGTAGAATGGGGTAGCTGAGCAGAAGAACAAAACGATCGTGGGTGCTACACGGGCAATGTTGCATGATCAGGGCCTACCCCGTCACTTGTGGGTGGAAGCATGCAATACAACAATTTATGTGTAGAACCGTTGTTCTCATAAGATACTTGGCATGAGTACACCTAAGGAGGCTTATTCTGGTAAGAAGCTTGATCTTTCTCATTTGAGGATTTTTGGTGCTAACATTTACATGCATGTGACGAAGGATGCCAGGAAGAAGTTGGAGCTGACCGTAGAGGTTGGGATATTTGTGGGGTACACTGATGTGCCCCACAACTATCGTGTGTATTTTCCAGACAGTGGTAAAACTGTTGTGTGACGGGATATAAAATTTCAGGAGGAGAAAGCCGTGAAGTGTTCGCTTGAGAGGGAGCTACACTTGCATGCAGATGAGGAGCTATTAGTTCCTAAGGATGAGCTTCAGGACGTGGATCAGCCACAGGACGAGGTTCATGGAGTGGAAGAGACCACTCATGCAGCCGCAACCATCAGAGGGCGAAAGCGCTTGACAGAAGCTGAGCAACTGGCTCAAGATGCAGAGAAAGTTGTAGGACCACCTACAGCCCAATGCAGGCAGAGACAGTCACCTGATCGGTACACTGGATACATGGCTCTTATGAGCAAGTGTGTTGTTACTGAGCCATCCTCTTTCGAGGAAGCTGTGGAGGATCCCGCATGGGTAGATGCCATGGTGGAAGAGTATGATTCTATTGTCAGAAACAGTGCATGGGAGATTGTTCCTAGTCCGGAAGGGAAATCAGTGGTGGGTTCGAGATGGATCTACAA
>APFE030242312.1:4028-31018 GCA_000404065.3 Pinus taeda
AAACTCGCGCCTTTTGACCTTTACAGGGGTATGCACCCATCCTTTGGCTTACAGAGCGTACAAGTATGCAGGTACAGTGTGTTTGGAGTGCGTACACGCAGGCAATGTAGAGAGAACCTGCATACCCAGAGATAAACATGTTTTTAACTGACTTTCTCTCTTTTCGAAGTTTGACATGAAGAGTAGAGGTATGAGGCTTGACAAGGAGGATAATATGACTATTGATGGAGCCATATTAACTGCAGATAGTCATGGTGACAAATTTCAGTGTAACAGTATCTTTGGCATAATAGATGGTAATGCGGCAAATGACATGAGGGAAAAATTGTTCATAGACATTCTCAGATAAGTATGAGATCCCTACACTTAATTCTATTGTTTACACCTGTAGCTTACATGTTGAATATATGTTTGACGAAATGCCTAACATGGCTAGTAGGGGTCTCATTAAGGTCTTTTTCAAATTATTGCTTTTGCATCATCATTTTCCTATTATTTTACTATTCTTAAGTTATCATTCCATTATGGGCAGTGACCTAGGCTCTGGGCCTGAAAAAGTGGCTCAAATTGCAAGTTCATTAGCATAGCACTGACAAATTAGTCTTTGGTCACTGGCACGCAAGCCTGTGAGAGTGACTTTGGGTTTCTAGATGCTCTCTTTCCTATAGCATGATAGCGACTTAGGCTTAAGATGTATAGAACATCAGTGGGACATAGGGATAGGATGTCTAAGTGGATGACATGTCTCTTGAGGGTTTTGTTGCTGATGTGGATAGGTTGATTGATGTGTTCTATCGATCCGACTTCCTTAAGGTCACATACGAGATTGAATCCAATCATAGTAGCCTCTCGTCGCATGTTTACCCCGGTAAGCTGGTTACTTGGGTAGATGTGTGAGGAGGGTGTTACACATGGTTCACCCCTAGGACTGGACGGGCGGTCTATGTTGGTCAAGCATGCATGTCAGTTGCATGTGTCTCTTAGACTTGCATTCCATTAGCCTATTATATTTGTTTGATGATTGATTATGGTTGAAGTAAGGTTGTCATGGAGAATTTGATGTTGAGTTTGTGGAATGCATCGTCATGAGTATATGACCGGTTTCATATGGTTATATTTCGGTTACATATTTATTACATGTGGCTTGACTGTAGCCTTGTATATCATGTGCATTCTTGAATGTTTTGATTACATGTATCAATCTTGTAGGTTGATTACAGGAATTGATTGCTTATGCTCGACTATATGCGTCTATGTGTATGTGTAGTTAATTTGGCATTTCTTATGCATGTTGATGGTTGCATATGGAAATGTATACAATGGAGTAATGGTTGTTTTCACGTATGAGGTCATAGCACACATTGTTGATATGGCCTTGCATTTATGGGTGGACCCTAGCTAGAATGATGTTTATGTGTTGATGCACTTACTTATTATATGTCTATATGCTATTACGATTATGTTATACATGTATCACGTCAATGTGATGATCTTGCAAAGGAGGTATCCTCCCCAAATTATGCTAAGGTACGTTGATTTATTGTGATTTGGTTTATCTAAAATATTATGCATTGCACGAAAGAGATCAAATGGTTAGCAAGGTGGTATACTACATAGAATCTCCTTACGAATCAGATGGCCAGCATGGTGTGGGGCACTCACCTGATTTGGAAGACATGTTGAGAAGCTTGAAGGAAGAGATAAGGATTTCTAATATAGATAATGACCAGATCATACAGGCATAAGAGAAACAAGAAGAGGTTATTGTTATACTCTTTCAGAGTTTGTCATACTTGCATTAAAAAAGGCCCCTTCGAATCAGCTATGGACATGAGGATAGAACTAATGGGGCATATGGAAGTAGGTATCTTGGTAGACACAGGTAGGATAGATCTGATTAGGTGAGAGATGGTAGGATGTTGGACACTCAGGATAGGAGAGCCTATGAGTGCAGGTACCATTCTAGTTTTGTTCTTATAGACATCATGATTGTTATTATTATCATCCTTATAATAGGAATGATAGGGGATACATGCCATATGAGTTTAAGAAAGTGAAGCCACCTACTTTTGTTGGATATGTGAAGAAGTCAGAAGATTTAGAAGCTTGGATAGTTGGGAAGAAACAATTCTTTGAGTTGCATGAGCACATAGATAACATGAAGGCCAGAGTAGCCATCTTCATCTTGAAAGGTAAAGCAGACATTTGGTGGGAAGATGTTGAGCACGTTAGAGACATCAGGACAGATGATTTGAGTTGGCGGGAGTTTAAGAGGCTTTTCAGGAAGAAGTACTTGTCAGAGAGGTACTATGATAGTAAGGCCAAAAAATTCTATGAGCTAAATATGGGATCAATGATAGATGAAGAGGACAAGACTAATGAGAAGGCTAAAATTCAATGATTTTTCAGTGGTTTTCCATTAGCATTTGGATATCGGATTGAGTATGATTAGCCTTGGTCACTTAAGGAAGTTATTGGGAAACTGAAGCATTTTTATGAAAAATCAAAGCGTAAGAATGAATCTCAACAAGGATGGAGGGTAAAAGACAAAGGAAAAGGTAAATGGCACCCTAAGAGGATAAGGCCTTAGCATGCAGATGAGAAAGAGAATGTGGCACCACAAAAAAATATTTAATGTAGTTAAACAGGGACATGAGTCACAGCAGCAACATAGAAGTGTTGGTACTGGTCAGTTGGAGTGTTGGACATGTGGCAAGGAACACCTTAAGAGATATTGTCCACAGAATCAGGGTGGTAGGCCTAAGATATATAGTGCGTAGGAGGCATAGAAAGTTAGGAATGTTAGGCAGAGCATTCCTCGTATCTATGCAGCACTAGACAACAAATAGGCAGAATACCAGGAATCTATCATTGAGATGGATGGTAGGCTTTGTGATCAAGTTATTTTTATTTTGATTAACCCTAGATCTAATTATAGATATGTTAGTCTTGACTTGGTGAATAAGTGTGTTTTGAGTAAAGAGTTGCATGCATAGTCTTGGTTAGTACAGTTGACTACAAGGACAAAGAAGTGAGTTCATTATTGGGTAAGAGCTTTTGATTGACCACAACACATTTGAATGTATTACTGTTGGGATCCTACAATATGTTTTTGGGCATGGATTGGCCGTATTTTCATAGAACCAAGGTAGATTGTTATGAAAAATCTATTGAGTGTGTTGATGACAATGGGGAACCAAGAGTCTTGCAAGGTAAGAGGAAAGCCACATCAGTTAGGATGGTGACAGCTATGCAAGCAAAGCGTAGTTGTAGAAAAGGGTGTATGTTATTTGCAGTACACATTTCTATTGATAAGGGCAAGGAGGTTGAGGATGCATATGTGTTGAGTGTCCAGTTTTGCAGTAGTTTCAGGATGTATTTCTTGAGGACATTACCGAGTTTCCACCTCACAAGGAGGTAGAATTTTCTATTGAGTTAGTGCCAAGGTCAGCTCCAGCATCAAAATAACCTTACAGAATGAGCACACCTGAGTTGGTTGGGTTGAAGCTACAGTTGAAGGAAATGTTGGACAAGGGATACATTAGGCCAAGTGTATCACATTGGGTTGCACCGGTATTGTTTTTGAAGAAGAAATATGGTACTTTCAGATTATGAATTGACTACAGGAAATCGAACAAAGTGACCATCAAGAACAGTTAATCATTACCGAGGATTGATCACTTGTTCGATTAGCTAAAGGGAGCAGCAGTGTTCTCCAAGATCGACTTGAGATCAGGATAACATCAGGTACCAATCAAAGAGGAGGACATTTACAAGACAACTTTTGTGACTAGGTATGGGCATTATGAGTTTGTTTTAGTTCCTTTTGGCTTAACTAATACACCAGCTCAATTCTTGTGCTAGATGAATAGTGTTTTACGTCCATATTTGGATAAGTTTGTTATTGTGTACATTGATGATATACTAGTATATTTTTAAAATGAGGAAGAGCATGTCGAGAATTTAGTAGCATTTTTGAGGTTGTTGAGAGAGAATCAGTTGTATGCTAAGCTCATGAAGTGTATTTTATTTCAGAGTGAGGTACATTACTTGGGACATGTCTCCAAGGAAGGGTTGGAGTAGATCCAGAGAAGATAAGAGCCATCATGGAGTGGGTATCTCCTAAGAGTGTGGATGAGTTGAGATCTTTCATCAGTCTAGCAGGCTATTATCGGAGGTTCATCAGGAACTTCTCACAGATTTATTATCCTATTACATCATTGCAGAGGAAAGGTAAGAAGTTTGAATGGACAGAGGAGTGTGCAACTAGCTTTGAGTAGCTTAAGAAGTTGTTGACACATACGCCAGTGCTACAGATTGCAAATCCAGGCAAAGAGTTTTTAGTATGCACAAATGCTTGCAAGAGGGTACTTGGTGGAGTCCTTATGCAAGATGGACAAGTGGTATGCTATGAGTCACGAAACTAAATGAGTACAATAAAAACTACCTGGCATGTGATCTTGAGGTAGAAATGATCATACATGCATTGAATATGTGGAGACACTATCTTCTTGGTAGGAGGTTTGTACTTATGAGTGATCATTGGGTTGAGATATTTGTTTGACCACGTGAATCTAAACGCTCAACAGGCTAGATGGGTGGCCATGATCAGTGAGTTTGATTTTGAGATCAAGTACATCAAAGGTAAAGAGAATAGGGTGGAAGATGCTCTCAACAGGCGGGTACAACTAAATCACTTGGTAGCTATGAGATCCTATGGGACAAACTTATAGAATAGGATCTTGTAGGCAGGTCAACAGGATGTCAGGTATATGGAGATTGTTCACAGGTTGCATTTGGGTACAGGTACAGGTGGTAGTAAAAGTGCAGGTGCACGGAGTATGGATTATTGTCTTACAGCAGATGGATTGGTCAAATTTAGAGATAGGATATATGTGCTAGATAGAAGTGAGCTCAATAAGGTGATCTTAAGGGAGTTTCATGTGAAACCTTATTCTAGTCACCCAGGTTATTAGAAGACATTGACAACAGTGAAGAGATATTATTATTGGTCGAATCTGAAGAAGGATGTAGTAGAGTTTGTGGCTAGGTGTTTTGATTTTCAACGAGTGAAGGTAGAGTGAAAACATCCAGGTGGACTACTATAGTCAATCACAATTCTAGAGTGGAAAGGGGACGTCATTTCCATGGACTTCATCACAGGGTTGCCAAAGACAGTGAGACAACACAATTCCATCATGGTTGTTATGGACAGGTTGATGAAGATTGCACACTTCATTCTAGTGAAGTCTACTTTCTCAGATTGAGATGTGGCAAAGGTATTCATCAGAGATATGGTTAGATTGCATGGTGTCCGAAAGAATATTGTGTCAGACATGGATGCAAAGTTCACTTCCAAGTTTTGGAAGGAGTTATGTGCATGTTTGGGCCAAGAGTTGGGCTTCACCATTTCTTATCATCCGCAGACAGGTGGATAGATAGAGAGGGTCAATAGGATATTAGAGGACATGTTGAGGATGTATGTGATGAATCAGCAGTGGAAGTGGGAAGAGCATCTCCCCTTGTTAGAGTTTGCATACAAAAACGGTTATCAGGATTCATTGAGGATGAGTTATTTTGAGGAATTGTATAGGTGGAGTTCCAATACTCCCATCAATTGGAGTGATCCAGTTAACAGGGTTTTGATTGGACCAGATATATTAGCAGACATGGAACAAGAAATGGAAGTGATTAAGAATAATCTAAAGGCCACACAGGATAGGCAGAATATATGTGTATATCAAAATAGGTTGTTCAAGGATTTCCAAGTTGGGGAATAGGTGTAATTGTATATCAAACCAAAGAATAGCTCCTTGCAAATTGGATCACGTGCCAAGTTGGTACCACGGTTTTATGGACCCTTTAGTATCATTGAGAGGATTGGTCCAGTAGCCTATCAAATTGCACTGCCTCTAACAGTGAAATTATGTGATGTTTTCCATGTTTCATTGCTTAAGAAGTATGTTAAATATGTGATCATCTGATTGACTGGTCAATATTGCAGGCCAAACCAAATGGAGAAGTCCAATCGGAGCCTCAGTGTATGTTGCAAAAAAATGTGCTTATGCTCTGGAACTGAGCAATCGAGCAAGTTAAAGTGGACTGGAATCACTTTAGGCCCAATGAAGCTACATGGGAGATGATGGATTAGATGCAGGCTATGTATCCTTCCTTGTTTGCCAGTTGAGGCAAAGCAGTTTTGGTATGGTGTTTTGGTATATGTCTTGGTAGATGTTCTGGTATATCTTTTGAAGACTTTTCTATATGTATATATGTATATGGACGTAAATACCACCATGAGCTATGTTATAAATCTCCAATAAGCAGTATGGTGTAATGTCATTATAATGTCATGTTATTATGTTGTTATGTTGGTTTGCTTTTAGCAGGGTGATCATTGTAAATACTACATCAATCTATGTTATAAAGCTCCATGGACAGTATGTTTTATTTTCAGTGGTTTTGCTGAGGTCATGGTGTGGTCTAACACCAAGGACAGTAAATCTACTTATGATGTGTTCATTGTGTTGGCCTAGTGATTCGGGATGGATCACAATAAAGTCTAGTTTCCATTGATGAGGGTGAGGTGGTTTAGCCGTGGTATGCCTTGGTTGGTTCTTTGGTTTGATTCCCACATTCATGCTTGGAATATGGCACGAGGGTGAATGACTGAAGAGAGATTTGGCTCAACCATTCTATGGTTGGGTGGAACATGAAAGTCCCATCCCAAGTTTTGTTTTTTGCATCATTCCATTCTAGGTAGTAACCTGGGCTCTGGGCCTGAAAAAGTGGGTCAAATCTCTGGGTCACTTGCATATCCCTAAAAATTTAATCTCTGGTCATAGGCAGGAAAACTTGTGAGAGAAAATTTGGGTTTCTAGATGCTCTATTGCCTATATCATGAAAGTGACTAAGGCTTAATATGTCTAGAACATCAGTGGGACCCAGGGACATGATATCTGAGTGGTTGACATGTCTATTGAGGGTTATGTTGTTGATGTGGATAGGTAAGAGGAGGTTCATCAAGGAAGCCTCCTTCTCAAAATTATAAAGGAAGGAATGACATATTGACATCTCATGTTGAATGCTTCAATTATCACAAGAAGGATCATTATGCACGAGACTATCCCAAGTAAGGAAAAGGCCATGCTACAACACTAGAGGCAACTACAATAACAAAAGAAGAAAGGACATCAAAGGAATAACTGTGATAGAAGAGATTATAGAAGAAGAAGAGACTCCTCAAGCAATCGTGAAGAATATCATCCTCCTTAAAAGAATTCAAGGGCTCTCTTGTATGAAAGTAATGTTGTAAATAAATTTGAATACATTCTCATTTCTTCTCTTACTAGCTCTTATCCACTGGATTCATGGGATAGTTGGTTGGTTTATAGTGGGGCCACTTTTCATTTCTCTAGTTACAAGGAAGTCTTCTCTAATCTGATAGAGATTGAGACTAAGCTAAAGATCATTCTTGGATAAAACTCCACTCATCCCGTGAAAGGCTTTGGGTTCGTCAAATTTTAGTTGAATTCAGGGGAATTAGTTCTACTACATGATGTTATGTATGTACCTCGATTAATGAAGAATCCAGTATCTATATTTTCATTGGAAGATAAATGGATGAGGTTTTCCTTCATCAAAGGTAAAGTTTTAACTTGTCCTATCGATTCACCTATGAGGGATGCCTTCACACTAGGATTGAGACTTGAAGGACTCTATAGGGTCATTAGAAGACCTCTCCTAAAATTGGTTCATAATACCAATCATTTGAACGAATTATAGCACCACATAATGGCTCATCTTCACTATGATGCACTCTGAAATTGAAGAAATTGGTCTCTAATATCCCCGATGTTCAAGCTCATTATGATGGAGTTTTTTCAAGTTGTGAAAGTGGAAATAAAACAAGGGGACCATTTCCCTCTAGTAAGAACAAGAAAAATGGCATCCTCCATCTGATTCATTCTGATATATGTGGCATGATGCATGTACATTATGTTGGTTGACATATCTACTACATCACCTTTATTAACAGCTTCTTAAGAAAGACATGGATATACTATCTTAAGCACGAGGATGAAGCCTTTGAAATAGTCAAGGAATTCAAAGCCTTGATCAAAAATCAATCAGGAAAGAAAATCAAAGTCTTCAGGTCTGAAAAAGGAGGAGAATACATGTCAAAATAATTCATAGCATTTTGCAAGAAAGATAGGATCATGAAGGAAATGATTGTGCCATATACTCCTGGACAAAATGGTGTAGATGAAAGGAAGAGCAAGACTATATTAGAAGTTTCCCGTGCTATGCTCCGATCAAAAGGTGCAAAAGTTCCTTTGGGTCGAAGCTACATCTAATGTTGTATATGTTTAAAACAAGGTGCCTCATCAAGCATTAGAAAAAAAGACTCATGAAGAAATATTCATAGGTATTAAGCCTGATATCAACCAACTTTGTGTATTTGGATGCCCAGTATATTTTTATGTGTCGAAGAACAATAGGAACAAATTGGAAGTTACTAGTAGAAAATGTACGTTTGTGGGTTATTGTGAAAATTATAAAGCATATAGAATTTATATTCCATGTTAGAGGAAGGTCGAAATTAGTAGGGACATAACATTTGATGAAGATGCGACTCTTGGAAAAGAAAGAGATCTTCCTCCACCTCCTCCCAAGGAAGAGAATGATGACCGGGATATTCTGGGTGGTCCATTTGTACCTGCCACTACAAGAAAAAAGGACATTGGTGAGGGGCAAAAAATGTCACCATAAGCTCATTGGTGACAGTAAAAAGAGCCTTCATCACCAAAAACTGAACGTCACTAAAAGTGGCATCGCCAAAAGTATAGGTGTCGTAGTGAAATTCAAAATTCATCACCAATAATGATTTATAATGATAGATAGTGACCGTCACCATTTCATATGAGCAATGGTGACGGACCATAGCCTCTGTCACCAAAAAATAAACCTCACCAAAGGTGGCATCACCAAAAGTATAGATGTTGTAGTGACATTCAAAGTATGTCACCAATAATGATTTATAATGATAGATAGTGACCTTCACCATTTCATATGAGCAATGGTGATGGACCATAGTCTCCGTCACAAAAAACTGAACGTCACCAAAGGTGGCATCACCAAAAGTATAAGTGTTATGGTGACATTAAAATTCCATCACGAATATTGATTATAATGATGGATAGCGACCATTACCATTTCATATGAGCAACAATTATTTATTGTGATGGATCTTTCATGGCCATCACTATTGGTGCATATATATGGTGATGTTTGTTGACCCTCACCAGAAGCAGCATTGCCATAAATATAGGTGTTGTGGTGACATTCAAGGTCCGTCACGAATAATGACTATAATGATGGACATCGACCGTCACCATTTCATATAAACAACAACGATTTATGGTTACAGACCTTTGAGGTTTGTCACTATTGATGCATTTATATGGTGGTGTTTGTTGACCGTCACCATTTCATATTTTGGTGACAGTTGAAAAATGTCACCAAAGCTCATTTAGTGATGGTTAAAAGCTCATTCCATATGGATCATGTCAGGGCGTGATGGAATCGAACCACCAACCTCCTGCTTGTAAATCAGGTGCTCTTCCATTGAGCTAGCACCCTTTAAAGAATTAGACTTTTAAAATTAGACCTTGAAACTTCATAAATTGTAAATTCTACAACTTTCAATAAATTAAAGTCTTGACAATATTTTACTAAACAAGCAAAGCAACATCGAAGCTGTAGGTCCCTACCTAATGGTTATTATTTCTAGGATTGGCAGTTATCCTAGAAATAAACAATCAAAGCAATTTGGGATTTTCTCTATGTATGATAGATAAGAGAGAGGCAAAGGAGCCATCCTGGATCTTCTACTTGACTCCTTGCTTGATATCTCTCCCCCTTGAAAGAGCTTGCAACTCCTCTCCTACTTATCCCGCTTAGAGAATACTTGTAGAGACAAAGTAACAAAATACCATCAAAGCATCTTGATCTATTATATCATAAGCATTGCAGAATCAGAAAAACAATGAACATACAATGGCATTCACAAATAATGACATTCACAAATACACAATTGTATGGAGGAAAACCCAAAGAACTTTATTAAATATGAAGGGAGAATTACAACCCAGTTGTTTGATCCATCATCATCCTCCTAGCATCAAAGCCCTCTTCACCTCATGAAAAGAAAGATCACACCAACAATACAATGCTCTTTCTCAACCACAAACTATCAGCACTTCCTTACAGATTACCAAATTCCAGCCTCTAGATCTCTTAGATGAGGGATCCATTTATATATGTGTACAAGGGTGTGAGTCATCTATGGGTTTTTTATTAGTGTCATTCCACTTATTGTTCTTCATTCCACTTGGAGATTTCTTGGATCTCTTACTCATCCCTGGGCGAATTCAGAGAAGCAAGTGTCATAAAAGAAGTTTCTAGAAGATTCCATGAGCATCCACTTTGCAAACTACATTGGACATTTTTCCATCCTTGCTCATCGCACCCTAGAAAAGACCTCATCAGTATCCATTGCACCTAGTTAGTGTAGCAGTCAATATGCATCTCACCCTGATAGTGGAGCAGTCAGTATGGTCCTGTTTTGGCCAGTTCTAAGTGGTTTTTCAGGTGGAACTTCTGGGGAATGATGTAATTCGTTGACCATGATCCTTTAGGGTATGAAACAACACTTTTAGGGGTTAAAGAGCCCTTAATTTATCAACATGTAAGATGGGGTTCAGTGCCCAAATATGTCTATAACAGTTACCCCCTAAAGCATGAAGTCGTAAATATTTTGATGTCAGGTGAAATGCTTTATCATGAGGATCCGAGGTATTCGAAACTGGAAGGTGACCTGTATAAGATACAATACAATACATCATCATAATAATATAATTTTCGTGATCTAGTTGAGGTAGGTGTTCACATGCTCAACTTTATAATTTCATTTCATGTACATAGAACAGATAATCGTTTGCAGTTGTAGACTAGTGATTCTTTATGTGTAGAGTCATCATCCCTGGCTTGGATGACCATCTGTGCAACTTCTATGTACATTTGATGTCTTTATATTCTTGAATATAGCACAACTTGGATGGATGAAACTAGATTTGGGGTCTTCAATCTCATTTGATCTTTGCTCAAAGTACAAGTCGATCCATGTGAATAGATGTTTTGAAGTCGAACATGGATAGGCATCGCCTGATTACTAACCAATAATGTGAGTTGTTAATAGACACAAGAGGAATCATTGATAATGATAATGACCCTCAAGGTACTACAGTACAAGTCACAATGTGTGAATATATGATCTGATGTCGAACACCACGCAAAATCTTTCGGTTGAAGGCCAGTGATGTCAACATGTCGCCTAAAGTGAGAAACTTGCCATTGAGGCATGCAAGCTTCAAAGTACTGAAAGGGTTGTTTCTAGGTCAACTTCTTGGATAATGAGTTGATGTCGACAAGAAGTGACCTGTCATAGGAGGGCCTTAATGTATCCCACATCTACAACACAAAATGAAGCAAATGATTTTCTGGAGGTGAAAACGATCTCACGACACAAGGTTCAGGAATGGTGGTCATGAAAAATGGAGGGTGAAGGTATTGCAGTGGATGAGGCATTATTTGGATGGTGGTTTCTCAACTGAATGACTTCTCTTGAACATATCCGTGAAACTGAGATGGATTCGTAGTGCTAACCCCAAAATATGGATGGTGTGGAAGACCAATGGTGAAATGACCGATGAACGAAATAACCTAACCTGACTCAATCAAGGTGATGGAGTGAAAGTGTCATGTTCAAGAGCGACCTGCTACCGTAAAATTCTTCAAGTTTTCTTCCCTTTTTCCCCATTCATTACTGACCAGTACCTCTTTATTTTTGTCAAGATTGAGGAGGATAGCATACGCTTGTTCTATAATTTTCCCTTCACGCAAACCTATTGCTACATTTTAGCAAGTCTAGCGACAGTGAAACTCGTTCTTTCCTAGGTGGACAAGTTTGTCGATATTGTTTTAATGAGTTTAATGACAAAGAAAATTCAGTCCTTTTCATGTTTAGAGAGTTTGAAAGGGGACAAAAAGGAAACTCCAATAGTTCTTTTTCGTAGCATAATCCCTTAAGTCCGAAAAAGGATAAAATGATACAAAAGGGATGACTTTTCGATCACTTTAGCAAGCCGAAAAAGACAAGCGCTCGAACTTTTTCGCGAGATAATCCCTAAAGTCTAAAAAAGATTAAAATATACAGGAGGGATGGCATTTCGATTACTTTAACGAGCTGGAAAAGCCAGTATCTCAACAATCTTTTCATATTTAACAAATCTGAAAAGATTTTAAAAGAGACTTGTTTTTAGGAACTAGTGGCGTTTAGGGTAGCAACTGGTTCTGGTTAAGCTTGGAACTTCTCAAAACATGGTGATGTGAAGAGATTGGCTAGTAGGACCACTTGTCGCAGCTATTCCTCAAAAGGATAAACAATCATGTGGAAGCGTATGATTGGCCAACAGGATGGAGGTGATGGTAGGAACACAACCAAGGCTCAAAAGGCTGATAGCATGGTAATCACAAAGGTTATTTATCGAAGGTGGGTTCATTTTTTAATGAGCTTGAATTATGGGGAACTAGTGGTAGGTTTATTTTTTAACAAGCTTGAACAAAGCGATAACATATGCTCATTGGTAGGTTTATTTTTTAATGAGCTTAAACCATGCGACAACATGCTCAGTTTTTAGTTTTTCTTTTATGTAAGCTAGAAATAGCAAAATTAAAATGCTAGAAAAGAAAAGAGCTAGAAAACTAAAAAGCTAAGGAACTTACTGAGGTTAGGTAGGATGGTTTCATCAGTGATTGGACAAAATAGTTCCTTTGCTTCATCCGCAAAGCAGAAAAAGGTGAAAGGTGTGTTAGACCAATCACCTAATCTAAGAAGTTAAAAAAAACTAAAAAACTAAAAAGCTAAAAATCTAAAAGGCTAGAAAATGAAATTGAAAAAGTTGCATGCCCCAAGCATGATGAAAAGGAGAGTCTCTTAGTAACCATATTGAAATTACTGTGGTTAAGCAAGATGGTTTTTTTCAGCGATTAGACAAAACACTTCCTTGGAAAACACAGTAAAAAAACACTTCCATGGCTTCATCCACATAGTGGACAAAGGTGAATGGGATGGCACTTCCAATCACATAACCTACAAGGAAACTTATCTTTTCAGCTGGGTTCATCTCAAAATAGACAAGGGTGCATGCCCCCTAAGCTTCGTTCCATTCACTGGACTACTCCCGCAATGATGTGGATGGAACGAAGGTTGAAGAGACATTCTCAACGCAAAAGGACCATTTAGGGATGATGATCGACATGGAGCTATGCTTGAACCGGGGAATGAAAGCTGGTCAGCAGTGACAATTTTGCCTTCATGCGGGAAACACATCACTCGAAAGAGTGTTGAAACAATAGCTTCCATGTTATAAACATAGTCACGTCCAAGGAGTAGATTGTAATCTAACGGTCCTTGGACTACCATCACGTTCAAGTGAATGGTTTTCCTTCTCAAAGTTATGGGTAACTTAAGAAGGATCCCTAGCAGTCAACTAGTTCCTTTGTTGAAGCCTAAAAAATTGTGTATGACAGGCATAAGCAATGGTAAACCAAGCACTTTCCAAGCAGTTGAGGAAAGGATAGTCACTGATGCCCCTTCATCTATGATAGTGCCAGATATGATCATTTTGTAAACTTGTACTATGATTCAGAATGGTACTTTAGAAGGAAGGTGAGATCTTGTTAGTTGATTCCAATCAAAGGAAGTGACTAGACTACTTGGAGGGGGTACCGAATAAATGGTTGAAATAACCCCTTGAGTAGCGGGAACTGGGGGATTTTATTCGTGTTGTGAAGGAATGGGTGGATTACCTCCAATTTCATCGGACTCTGAAGTGATAAAAAGAATTTGAACAGTATCATTCTCACTCTCTTGAGGATGTGTATGATCTTATGAAGGTAAAACAAGGTCTACTACCATCTCCACCCGTTGACTTTGGTCCGATATGGACTCAAAAGATTCACTTTTAACAATAGGTGTTTCGATCGATGGTTGAGTTATGCCAGTTGGATTTTCAACTAATAAAGGACTTGGAGAGAGTTTCCTATATCCAAGCGGAAGTCACTGCAATGAATCAGGATGGTTATGCAAGACTCCTTTGGCTTCATCTAAAAAGGGACAACAGGGAAGGGTATGGTCCCCTTCACATAACTTACATGGAATTTGGACCTTTCTTTTCTGCCCATTATTACTAGTTGATGGTGTGATGTCAACATGATCACCAGAGGTTGATGACACCATTTGGTGCGAACGGGGGGACCATTCTCTCAAGATCTGAGGAATGCATGGACATTCTTGGTGAAGATGGTCTCCCCTACAAATTATGCATGGATCTTTGCATTTGAAAAGCTTAGTATGTGGATTTTCACCAGATGTTGTATGGTTGCCCCCTTGCTTAACTGACTTCTTTTTCTTCTCGTTCCCTTTCTTCTTCTTCTCAGTCACCTGGTTACTAGCATCACTATTTTCACCAAGCGAAGAGGAAAAAGAGGAGGGAGAAACAAATGAAGAAGAAGGTGAACGGTCAACTTCAGTATCAACTGGTTGCTAATTCGATTATTGAGGAATCACGATATTTTGAATGACCGAGGTTGAGAATAGCCATATTGGTAGGCCAATTGTGATTCCTACAAGGGACAATGTAGCCATATACGAAGCACCAATATTTCCCCAAGAAGAAAATGGACTAGGATTCCCCTTGAAAGGGATTCCTTGATTGGTAGACTCCATTATCTCAACCTAAGATCAACGAAGGAACAGGGATGTTATTTTGAATTTAATAAATTTTAATGATGCTTTGACACAAATTTGCTTTTTCACTTTTTAAGAGTCAAGAAAAATCCAAATATGACTCTAGTCCCCTTCAATTTTTAATGAGCCTAAAGTGACAAGTGCTTAGATGGACCTTTTCTTTTAAAGAGATGAAAAGGAAAGAAAGTGACTACTCTGGAAATCTAGACAGAGGGACTACCAAACCAATCGCAAAACTGCAATATAAACCTTGGTGATAAATTAAAGAGAAATTACCAAGGACTTATGTACGACAATCAATCTTCCTGAATGTTGTGTTCAGTGCATTCCGATAGATAGGGTGGCAAACACAGCTTCCTATGGATAAAGGATGTAAGCCTATTGTGGTCTCCCAATATATACTTGATAGTACGGGGAGTACAAGTCCATGGTAGCACTTGTCATATCAAAGAGGAGGAATCACCCAACCTTCGATGAAAACGATAGTTACTAGATTTTACAACACCGGAACACGTCTCTAGCCTAGACCTCTAGATGTGTTGCATTAGGTTCCAAAGCGTTGTGAGGTTCATTGAGATTTATATCTTGTTTAAAAGTTTGTCTTTCAAAGGTTCACCACATGATGTTGATTTGAAATTCCTAAAAATGAAATCTATAATGATAAGCAATCGTTGTTTATTTTTAGCAATGAAAATCCTAGCTACTAAGGAAACAAGATTTAGTTTCTTTCAAACAAAAAGCAAAGAGCACACACTAAATGAACTTTTCCTAAATCATTTTTACACACAGTATAAATGAAAATGAAAATTCATGTATTTGTTTTTTGTTCCCTTAATGTGAGAAATGCCAAAAAGGAAAACTAAGCATAGCAAAGATCTGAAATATTTTTACTCAAAGCGATATTTCAACAATTTCTTTTTTCAAAATTGAAAGTAAGACTAAATGACACTTTTCAATTTGGAATAAAAAATGCTTTTTACACTTCAAATATCAACAAATCAAATCAAGCACATGAAAAAAAGTTCAATTGACTATCTAGAGAAAGAAGACTCAATGATGCTTCTCTTTTTGACACAAAACAATAGTTACGACACTTTTTGCACCAAAACGACAGATCGATTTAAGCAACGTTTCGACAGAGGATTGTAAATGATGGAAAAATACATAAAAACATTTACTAATCCTAAATAATGGAGGTTGAACTATGTAAAGCAAGTAGGCTTCAGCAATGAGGTATTGTTCATAAGCAGCAAAACAACTAAATAGAGCTGAAAACAAGGACAAAAACCAAAAATTTCAAGAAGGGAAATAGGCTTAGTCAGTCATCGCACCTATGCTTCATAGAAAAAAGTATGAATCACCCCTGCTATACTTAGGAAGTGCGATGGGCCAGGGAGTGCAACTAAGATGGGTTTTGGCTCAAATTTGCAGTTGATTTCAGTGATTTAAGCTGAGCTATTATGGACAGTAAAGAGAAAAGTACAGGGGTATGATATTGAGAGGTTACTGAGCTACCAAAAGGGAATCTAGAATGCTTGTAAGTCAAATGTTCAATTCATAAACTAAACCAGAGATTGACTAAAGCAGAATTCATCTACTTTGCAATTGTAGAGCAAGAGCAGTTCAAAGGCTATCTGGCTAACTTCAGGCTCCGTCTATAGTTTATAAAACAAACAATAAAAACAAACAAACAAACTATTCGATCCCCAGTGGATTCGCCATTTTGTTTCCAGGAAAACTAGTGTCTTTTCGATCTGCTAGCCCTCTAGGATTGGCAGCTATCCTAGAAACAAACAATCAAAGCAATTTGGGATTTCCTCTATGAATGATAGATAAGGGAGAGGCAAAGGAACCATCTTGACTCCTTGCTTGATATCTCTCCCCCTTGACAGAGCTTGCAGCTCCTCTCCTACTTATCCCGCTTAGAGAATACCTATAGAGACAAAGTAACAAAATACCATCAAAGCATCTTGATCTATCATATCATAAGCATTGCAGAATCAGAAATACAATGAACATACAATGGCATTCACAAATACACAATTGTATGGAGAAAAACTCAAAGAACTTTATTAAATATGAAGGGAGAATTACAACCCAGTTGTCTGATCCAACATCATCCTCCTAGCATCAAAGCCCTCCTCACCTCATGAAAAGCAAGATCACACCAACAATACAATGCTCTTTCTCAACCACAAACTATCAGCACTTCCTTACAAATTACCACATTCCAGCCTCTAGATCTCTTAGATGAGGGATCCATTTATAGATGTGTACAAGGGTGTGAGTCATCTCTGGGTTTTTTATTAGTGTCATTCCACTTGTTGTTCTTCGTTCCACTTGGAGATTTCTTGGATCTCTTACTCATCCCTGGGAGAATTTAGAGAGGCAAGTGTCATAAGAGAAGTTTCTAGAAGATTCCATGAGCATCCACTTAGAAAACTGCCTTGTACATCTGTCCATCCTCGCTCATCACACCCTACAAAAGGCCTCATCAATATGCACCGCACCTAGCTAGTGTAGCAGTCAGTATGCATCGCACCATGATAGTGGAGCAGTTAGTATGGTCCTGTTTGGGCCAGTTCTGAGTGGTTTTTCAGGTGGAACTTCTGGGGAATGATGTAATCAGTTGACCATGATCCTTTAGGGTATGAAACAACACTTTTAGGGGTTAAAGAGCCCTTATTTTATCAACATATAAGAAGGGGTTGCAATGCCCAAATATGTCTATAACGGTTATGGAAGTTATGAAAAGTGGGTGGAGGGAAAAATAATTATGTATAAGAGAATCAATATGTTCAGTTGAATACTCAATTAGAAGTGAAAGTCTAAAGACATTTATAATCTATAAATGACCTATAACTAGAAAATGCACCAAATATTGCAAAGGAAATGTCATAAGTTGATAACATATGGAAGAAGAACATTGATGAAGACAAATGCAATATGTTATAGGTTGAGTGAAAGAAAAATCTCAATGTTGTTGTTGTTTGGTGTTCAGATATATGAATGATATCTAAATTTTTGTGCAAATGTAACACAAATCTCCGGAAACCATGAACGACATATGATAATAAAATATATATATCATATATATATATAATATATATATATAGATAGATATATTATCACCCTTTACATAAACCAACAGTCAATTTGAAATTTCACAAGTCCACACTCAAAACATGACAACAACCAACAAATAAAAGAAATTGACTTGGATAGAAAGCAATAGCTTCACCTTCATTCTTGAGCTACTTTTGTTTATTTGAATTTGACTGATGACATTCTTTATCTAACAAGGAATCAAAATCATCACTAGTATTAAATTCATCCAACAAGGACTTTGGATATCCCACTAACAACTACGTTTCTGTTCCCATGCCTGAAAACCATGGAGTTTTCTGTTGATAGTAGAATAAGAGTGTGTCTGCTGCATAAGAACACATCCCTTATTAACCATTGTTACCTAACAAAAACCAAAGAGACAACACAATATCAGCGTACACAAAATCCCCTACCGAAATATAATCATAACTTAGCACAGAAGTCTAAAAGATGTTCTTAATTAATAAACTTTGTATTTGGAAATATTGTTTCTTTATATTTAAAAAAGACTACGGTGTACAACACTTCTGTCTATTTATCCAGGCAATTATATCATAGCATATGTCACACAGTAGCAATCTTCAGTACCTAAAGTAAAAAGACAAATTTTCTCAAGAAAATAGATTTAGAAAAGAGATTTGAAAACTATAAGTTTGTCATCAAAGCTTTACTTCATCTAACAAAAAACTAGTTGGAGTTTGAAAATCAAAATCATTCATAGGAAATGAATAGGACAATGGCCAAAGTCATTATTCATACAAATAAAGATAGAGTCACTATTTCCATTGCAGATAACTGAAATTTGGGCAGCGGTCTAACAACTAGAGCTTATTTTCTGGGAAGACTCGTCAATACCATCATTTTTTTTCCACGGTCTATTGTGTCTCTAGATCCAGATCAGATAGATTTCCTTCTCAAGTTCTACCTTTCAAGTACTGATCTCTGGCTCACCCTTTAAAACACAATTCTACCACTCCATTTTATTTTGTTTTGTCAAGAGAATTGGCAGGACCTTCCCATCCTCTGTTTTACATAATCAATAACCATCCATCAATGATATAAAGATAACATATACACAACAAAGGCCAAAGATGTTCTTGGTGTATACCTATGTTCTAGGACTCATCTGACCTTACTGGTGCAAAGAGTTTGCCCTGAAAAAATAACATCCACATGGAATTTAGAATTTTTTTTTAAATCAAGCTCCAAGAAAACCAATCAAAATATGAACATCCTTTTAATCAGTAAAATCTCTGACTTAAAATATAAGTGGCATAGAATTTAATGTTATATCAACCATTTCAAGTAACTAACATCAGGTGAGAAATACAATCCATGCATATTGGACTAGTGAAATATTTGATCTGGTAAATCTCAAAAACAGATGACTTAGAGCTAAGAAATGAAAATAAATGACTTAGAACTAATACATGAGGTTGCCCCTTCAACCCTGTCGTTAAATAACTCTTCTTTATGTCACTTACCATTAAAAAAAAGTTGATACCAGGTGGAATGGTATTGTAACATTAACCTCTGATAGTCTGTTTCCATGGCTACTTCTCAAGATCTGCGCCACTACCAGCATTTGGGGCTAGATAAGATACATGCAAAAACTATAAACATGGAAATCAAATCTACATCCTTGTAAAAAAATGGGAGGAAAAAAAATATCCACAAATTGAAACAGACTATAGGATACCTCATTCCTACAACATGATTATATTTTCATGAACAATAAAAAAATAAATCAGGAGAAATGTAATTTTTGCCACATTTTGACAATGAAATCTTTTGTATATTCTATGAACAATTGATGGAAAAAGTCAAGTAAACCTTGTCAACATCAAGATTATAATAAAACATAAAGGAGTTACTCTGACACATATATAATCCTAAACATAAGTATCTATACATATAATTATTTATTGAGGACATTGTATTTTGTGAAAATATGGAAGTCAAATCTTTGAAATAATGCAATTTATGGTACCACTGCCTTATGAAGTCCATTCATTCGAGTATTTACGAAGTCCATTCGGGAATTTATTCAAAGTTTAAAGTTAAAACAATTAACATGTAGCCTAAAAAAACTTAGATTTGAAAAGGAGATAACCCAGAGATGTAGAGTATATATCTCACATTTACATATCCTAATTTCCAGACACTAAAATGACACTTTTTAGCATACTATTGTGAATTCAGCCTAAAAATGCTAGAAAAAAATATAGATGGTTAATTTGCTAATATAGAAGTTTTATACATGCATTTATGTAAACAGTTAGCTTGCAATGTCAAACATATCTAAGGATGCACATAATACGTTGCTTCTTTAGCGCTGGCATGTGAACATGAGACAACGAAGTCCAACATTAACAGTTTGCCTACAATATGCAATAGCAAAATAGGTGAACAATAGTATTGTAGGTATGTGTTATGAATATATGTATTGCAGGCCAATAAGAGTATGGTTGGAACATTCATGTCCAACCCTTCCAATTTTGCCTATAATTTTCACTGGTCTAATAGGTGAACAATAGAACTGTAGGTGTGCATTCTATATCACTTACCTAAATCCAACATATTCGGCATAGAAATTTCAAAGAATATGTCCAGAACTGGTAGGTAAATTGCAAAATGAAAGAGTTGGCTTGATTTTTTCTGGAGAAGACTAGATTCTTACATTGTTCAATATAAATTCATGACACTTTTCCAATATTAGATGGAACAAAAAGGAACCAAGCTAGAAGGTTATTTAAAGAATCCTTACTTAGCTAAGGTAAAATGTTAGCCCCTTTTTGTCAAAAAGCATAAATGTAAAAAATTTAAGAAATCCAGTGAAGAGATTGTAGAAATGTTCTTATCAAACCACTAACATAAACAAAGCTAAGAAATATTGTTTTGTAGAATAGATATTCATGGTCAAATTAACAAGGAGTGACCTTTTAGCATAATTAATGCACTAGTGCTCATGTCGTAGTGTCTTGGGGCATGCTAGGGACTACAGGAAGTGCTCATGTACATCTAGAGAAGAGGTGGGGATACATCGAGCTGTAATGAGGAGGACTACAAGTGATAAGGGGCAGATACTTGAGGTACCCAACCTCGTGGATTATACCTTACTACGGGAGCCCTGAAGAGAGAGTAGCAAGGCTGGCAGATGTGGGTAGAGACAGATGCGGATGAAGCAACGGAGAGTGCTACAGTGTAGGAGTCCCTGGGCAGTGCTAGGCTAGCAGGTTGTAATAATACGAGCCCTAGTTGCGGTCACAAAGGAGCCCTAGCTATAGTCATGAAGGGATAACTAGATGTAATATTGAAGGAGCTCTAGCCATAGTCGAAAAGGAAGCCCTAGCTACAGTAAAAGGCAGTCCTAATCGCAGTCAAAAGGAGACTTAACCACAACAATAAAGAGGCCTAAGACGCAATCTAGAGAGAGGCCTAATATGTAGTCAAGAGAGGCATAAAGACGTAGTCAAGAGAGGCTAGATACACAGTAAAAGGAAGGCTCCTATCCATAGCAAATGAGGCCTTAATCCATAGCAAGAGGGAGACCCTTATCAACCATCAAGAAGAAGCATATAGCTGCAGTCAACGAAGGTCTAAAGCAGCATTTAGAGAGGCCCTAGATGCAGTCAAAGGGAGGCCCTAGCCACTGCAAGAAGGATCCATAAGACAACAAGAAAGAAGCACTAGAAGCAATGTGGAAGTCTTATGTTTTGTTGTAGGTACAATGTGTGAAAGAGAGGTTGTTTTGAGTGTTGTTCTTGGGTGCTTTCGGGGGGAGAAGGGCCGAATTTTGAAGTTTAAGATCACAGCAATAAGAGGCATTCAACGTGGGTTAAAAAGGGTTGTTCTGTAGCTATTCCAAGAATACTAAAGGGTTGAAAGGAGGCCAAGTATCTTGCTTGAAGTTTCAACTAAAGGATGAAACTCAACTAAAGGATGACTTAGCGTAATAAAGTTCATGATGCCCTTTTTCAATCATATACTTATGAGTGAACCCAACTCTTATTATTGGGACTTATCCTAGTGTCCTAATAGGTGGGATATAGAGGACAAATACGATCTCCCTTTCTCCATTGCATTCCTCCCACCTTAAAAATCAAAAGGGGAAATAATGAATCTCATATACACATACTTAATAGATATATATTCCCAATCTCTTGCCATCTACTAGTTGTGCCTGCTTGAGCTAGGCTCAAGAAATTAGTCAATCCAGAGCATGCATATCCCCACTTATTCTCCACACACCTCTGGGTGGATCTCTTAATCCCTATAGTGCCAATGAAAGGGTTTGGGTATGGTAAGGGTTGCTAGCTAGGTTTTTGAACCTTTGTATTTACATCTATTTTCACCTCGCCTTACCCTACTCTCATCTCTATGTATTCTCAAATTAAACCAACTACATAATCAGAAACTTTGTTCTTGTGTGGTATCTCAAAATACTTTTCAAACATAAAATTACAACATATTGTCACAAGGAGACTAATCATGGTTTAACAGATCAAACTTGACATCTTACATTAACAATTTCCTTTTACGTGATGCCAGTCTTCTGCCCAGGCCTTAGAACCATGCCTAAAGGGGTGTACTACATGATTGGGGGTTTGCACTGCCAGTAAACTTAATTATAACTAATTATGAGAACAAGATAGAATTGTTTATATACCAGATTGCTTAAATTAAATATTAGCTTCATGTATGAATTATAGTGCATTGATAGAAACAGAGATAGTTTCCAACAAAAAGCACCCAAAAAAGCAGCAAAAGTCATAGGAGACACTTATTTCGCTTCTTCAGTGCTAGTGTTTGAAGACCTCCACCACCACCATCACTTCCACATTCATCCTCCTACACATCAAGAGTTGGAGGTACCACTATGACCTTGTTTCTTGAAATCTCTTTGATAAGAGTCTCTGCAGCCTTCTCAAAACAAGGAACCATAAGTGGATTGGTTCTGTGAGGCACCAACTCCTCACCACTTTCAACAAATTCCATCATTAACTTCTAGTATTTAAATCAAACCAAAAAAAAAATGGCTATAAGAAGCTTCTCCAAATTTCATTCTATAGCTCTAGGAGAATTTTTGGGGACAACAAAATGTTTTCCATTTTCATCGACATTTATTTCAACTCTACCAACCTTTACTAGAAATTATAATGCAAAGATGTTTTCTACTATCTAGGAAAATGATATGATATTAAGAACCAAATTCTCTAATCTGGCTTACTTCTATTTTCGCAAAATGTTAAATATGCTTGCCATATTCTTGTCTGTTTCTAATTTTTCATCTTCCAGGGACTCTTTCACTACTTTAGGTCGAGTTCTTTTTGTTGGCTTAGTCTGTTTTCTCTGTACTATAGCTTTCCTTTTCTTGGGTTCATTATCCATTGGTCCAAGCATAGTGCAAATTCCTACCACATGCTAGAAAACAGAAGTAGCTAAAAGCCCAATATTTCTCCATGATATTTGGGTTTGATCAGCATTTCCCTCCAAAGACCTACTTCCATATGCCTGGTCACTATAGTTTCTTAGAATATCACTACTAATAAAATCAACTAGAGTATCACCATCATTGTTTTGTGATTTGTTAACAGTAGAGAGTGCGGATGTGAGATCAAAGAGTGTATCAGCATCTGTAACTTGCTCACAAGGTCTCTAAACAAAATTGTGCAAGCTTTCCACTTTGCTAATTACAGCCTCAAATTTGCCAGATTCTGCTTTTAAAATTGTTTTTCTCTCCTCAGCAATCGAAGTCTTAAGGGGATGATAATGGTACCTTAATATACAATGTTGCACCATACTCTGATTGTTACCACTGCATGTAGTAGCATCTTCTTTCTCTCTCAGGGGCTTACTATGGCCTTGTTGTGATCCTTTTACCCCACGAGAGGAATATTCGAGTGTCTGACTCAATGTTTCTTCCTCTTTAACTCTAGGTTGGGTAGCAAGCCTTCTACCCATCATTTCTAACACTTGCTTTTGGAGTTGATAGAAATGAAAATATTCAACCAAAGCTGGAAGGAGGGGCTTGAAATTGAGATTTTTGATTGAAGAACGGTCTTAAAATGGAAAGAGAGGCAAGAAAATATTTTCGTGTTGCATTGAAATGAGGGAGGGCGAGGAGTTTTGATTTCCCCTACCCTAAGAAGTTTGCTTTGTAATAGAAGAGGGATGAAGGCCCACTACAGTGGATATAAAGTCCCAAGACATACGCATTTTCGAATGAAATGCATAGGTGCAGTGTGCCAATTAAGCGTGAGGATTGGGAGAGGTGACACATGTGGGAGAGTGGCCATATTATTGAAGAATCATTTACATTGAGGAAGGACACCATTTGAATATGGTAAGAATGTCAATTCTAATTTGGAGAGTTTCCAACACCACCTTCTCATCTACATGAGGGAGTTTACAATTTGTATATCTTTGTCTCAGTCCCATGGTGAATATATTAGTGTGAGGATCCACTATTTCACGATCCATATGTTGGATGCTTTGCTGAACTTGAGCTTTATAAGGAAATATATTTAGATATCCATAACGTCTCAGAAATTTATTTGAACAATTATTGTCTTGCAACAATGTTTATTGATGATAAATTGCTTGGTAATGTACACATGCATAGAAGAGTGTGACTGATGGCATGGATACTCTGCCTTTTAGGTCGAAATGTCCACCTCTAAAGATAATATTTGGAATATCCCTTGAGCATTTCTTTGAGATGGCATCCAAGAAGGTGGAGTGAATACATCAAGGAACTCTATATTTTGACATATTCCAGCTGAATCGCCAAGCATGCAAGAGAAACTAAAACCAGGGGTTATATAAGTAATAGCCCTAGTGTATGGGAAATCCATCCTTTTAGAGGAATATTTCCGCATTTAATAATTGGATGAGGATGAATATTTCTGTTACACTATGTGTTGTAATTGATATGTTTGGACGTTTTGGGTGAACACTTGGCCCATCTTCAAAACATCCAATAACGTTCGAGTCCAAGACAGATTTAAAGAGATCATTTATCAAATTAGTTGTCTAGTTATGAAAGACAAACAAGTTTTGGAAGAGATACATCGTGCTACTATCAAAGTAGATTGTGGACCCTATTAGAAAATGGATCAAAAAGGTTTTCAGAATGTCTGCTAAAATTTGACATTTAGCATTGTCTTAGCATTTTCTTATCAACTTTCATGGAGGCAAAAAGTGACAGGAGAAACTTGCACAATAATGGCGGCCACTAGAATGAGAAATACAATGAATTAGCAAAATGGAATCTGTTGCTATGATGACACATGGGAAGATACTTATTACTCTCAACATGGTTGTATAGGAAAAATAGTTTTTGCCTTTGAGTATAGTTGATGTATCGTAATGTAGTGGTTGTTTCCCGGCTACAATAAAACAAATATATATTCATCTCAAGGTGAAAGAACAACACCAATATACCTTCAAATGATATGGGCTATGTGTTGTGCTCAACATATAGGAAAGTCTCTATCGGTCATAGTGTGATGAAGCGATGGGTTCGGGTTTCCATTCCTGTGCTATCAAAGTATATCGATACAAGTGATGAAAAACATATGTTCAATTCCCTGGAACATATCTTATTTTCATTACTTGTCCAGGATAAATCCACGGCCATAGTTGAGAAATGTAATTAAAAGAAAATAAATATGTAGTTTATTTAAACAAATGTGGCATGAGCAGAAAACATAACACCAAATTACAAAATGCAAAAGGTCAAAGTCTTGTATAAAAGTTTTAAAATTAAAAAAAAAAAAAAAAAAAAAAAAAAATCAAACAGTTGCCAGGAAGTTTAATGAATGCAACTGTCCAACACTCATCCAATTTCCATTCAAGGAGGTTCGAAGCCATCCATCAATATGAAGAGATCTATAAAAGAAAACACGAACTTTGAAGAAGTGATCCCTAATTTTTCATACCCATATGTTTCCCCATTATTAAGCAAGGACTTGACGAGTTAGTGAGGGTTTCCCTTTTGTTTTTGTTTCAATCTATTTTCATGCTTAGATTTTTGCTAATATGATGCCATTGGTGGACCTTAATATACGGCGCTACACCATACTCTGATTATTACCACTACATGCGGTATCATCTTCGTTCTCTCTCAAGGGCTTACTGTGGCCTTGTTGTGATCCTTTTATCCCACAAGAGGAATCTTGTTGTTTCTGACTTAATGTTTCTTCCTCTTTAACTCTATCTCGGGTACCAAGATTTCTACTCGTCCCTTCTATCACCTTCTTTTGGAGTTGAGAGCAATGCAGAAATTCAACCAAAGCTAGAAGGAAGGGCTTGAAGTTGAGAGCAATGCAGAAACCAGAAAGGGGAAATGAAATGAGAAACGACAATGAGACAAGAAATAGAGTTTGGAGATTTCACATTCAAGAAACGAGGAGAGAGAAAAACAAGACAAATATGAAACATACAACCAAGCATTTGTTTCACATTCAAGAAACGAGGAGAGAGAAAAAACAAGAAAAATATGAAACATAAATCCAAGCATTCATCATTAACATTCTCGAATACTGGTTCATGGGTAGTTTCTCATAGGCTTTAGTTTCTCACATTGGTCATTCCTTAATACTTATAGTGATCAACAAAGCTTCCATTTCTCACATAAGCCATTCTTGAATACCCATGTTTGATCCTCTAGGCTGGTAAATACAATAGTGAAGAAACACTTGGCACCGAATTCAAGTTTGATTTAGCCTTTGCATTTTCCGGATGAGTACATGATCCCACATACATTGTATATATTCTTGGATGTGACATTAGTGGACCTCAAATTTGGGATCTATTGTATCATTTTCCACAAAGTTATTGGGTTATTATTTTCATGGTTGGGTAACAAGATGGTGGATATTGAGTTGATCTCCATTGGATATAGACCCAAAAATAGAGGGTTGTCTCGAACTATTGCCACTTGCAGAACCATTAATACTACAACATGTTTGAAGACAAAATCTAAAGAGAAAACTTTCAAAAATAT
>APFE030242312.1:35158-79546 GCA_000404065.3 Pinus taeda
TAATGTTTAATCATCTAATACTAATATTATGGTTTCCATGTTATCTAAACAAATGAGATTTGGTTTTATAATTATTATGTCAAACTTTAAAGCTAAAAATTAACTTTTAACAGTGCAATCTTTTATAACCAATTTGGATGTAGTTCATTGTTATGGCACTAAAAAATGAATCTCATGAGTCAATTTGTAGTTCATTGTGATGGTAGTAAAAAATCAATCTCATGAGCTTGGGGTCCCACTCACACATTGGTATAGTTCCACCCAAGGAACCATTGATCTTTCTCCATGAATCGGTAATATTGTACCAAGAAGCACCATAATGTATGGAATTTCTATTTCCCACAATTGAAAAAGCACCATAAATCCTTCTACATGAGAATTTTGCTTCCGTATTGTTGCACTAAACATGGCAAGACTTTCCTTTGGCAACAAGAATTTTCAAAACCCTCATCCCCCGTATCACAATATATCTTAGAATTTGTCATGTTGGAGTGTAGTATCCCTAGTAAGCATATAGGAGTGTAGGGGAACACAACCTCAAAGTCAATGGGAATCCAAGGGAAAAGGTTTGTACATCTAAGATGGATACCTCAATTACATATATGTGGTTTTCTAAGCTTTTACATTAAACAAATGTATATTGGAGGGGGAATTCAGCCACAAAAAATGCTTGACTGAATTTTCATACACAAGGGAGCAACTATGCCTTAGCCCCAAACCCACACAACTAAGCTTTGCACACTACAAAATCATCTCTCTCCCTGGTATTGCACTTGGTTTAGATATACTTTTCTTAGAAGAGAAGCAATGTTAACTAAATACCTTACATGTTAACTTATCATCTGATCCCATTACATTTTCCAAGCATTGAGGACATTAATAAAATTTCAAAATTTAATTTCACACTCATTTGATGTAATCACCATGTTTCATCAACTTCAGGTAAACTCTACAAATAGATGTAAGTAATTATTTTGATTTTTTTCATTGATTATTAATTAGCAAGTGAGAAAACTGCAGATGCATCTTCATTTTTAAAGTACAATCATCTGAAAAAGCTCATCAAAGACTAAAGATAGGTTAAAACCTTTATGGAGTGAAAAATATTGTTGGTATCCTCCAGAATAACACTACTTTCAGAAGCTGGGTTCAAATTTTGCCACAAATGCAAGAACCAAAGTGAGAAGCTTATTTTAAAGTTTTTATAACATGATATATTATAATAAAAAAATTGAAGAAGCACAGAATACAAAAAAGTTTTGTATCTATTATCCTTCTAGATAAAGAAAAGTACTCGTTAGGTTATCTATGACATGAGTAAGAATTGCTACCCACCTGCTTTCAAATCATCATGGACATTTAAATATTAAAAAAGGAATTGATTAGGCTACCTATGACTAAATAAGAGTTATTCCCCACCTTTCCAAACTATCATGTACATTTAAGCTATCATATTTTATCAACATATTTTCTATGATGCAAAATGTGCATAAATTCCAAAATAATTGTCCAAATACCCATGTTTCCACTAAATTAATTTTTTAAGTAAGAGACACATTTTATTGTAGGAAGAATGCATCAATCAAACACTGCTCTACTCATAGTTTACAAACCCAACCAATTTTTCATACAGAAACACATTTAAGACTAATCCACAATAACAAACAATGCTCAAAACAATATTCTTCATCAAACATCTACTAATGCATAAACAATGAGGAGACAAGAGACACATAGAATATGTGATCAACCAAGGCTAAAACCTCTCCAACATGAGAGGAAAACTCAAATGAGATCTTCTTCTTATATAGACTTCAATTGACGAATACCAAGACCATGGCCTAGACCCTTAACTCAATGACCTCTCCACGGCCAAGTCACAAGCCTCCTTGATTCAAATTCCTTATTTCTCCTTGAGTCAACGATGATCAAGCTTCTCCCTTCAATAATTTGACTATCCTTCAAATTCCAGTTCCATGGATCAGATCTGTAGTTCTTGGCCCTCTTGCATAAACCTAGAACGTGTGGTTGACCAACCTTTTGAACCTTGATCTTCTTCACTTGGATGGTATGAATTCTTATTATAATTCGACGTGTAACTTTGCTTATCTTCTTCCTTTATTCGACTTCTTGGACAAGAACAAGATCTTTGACCTTTTCTGTAGTAGATAGTTCTTCCTTCCTTCACATGTGTGGATCTATTAGCCCTAAAACAGACCCATAAACAACACCAAAATCTTCTCTCTTTGTTTCCTTCTCTTGGTTGGTTATCTTCGCACTTCTTATTATAGACAGACTTAACCAAATTTTCTTGTCCACGAATGGAGGATGAGCTACCCTATATATAGTGTTTTTTCCATCAAAAACATGTGCTAGGAAGTGTTAAGGAGTGTTAGGGGAACACAAGGGAGAAATAAGTGAAAATAATGCATGCAAATGAACGATTAAGATTTTGTGATAGGAAGTGTTAGTGAGTTCCAGGTTTGCTAAGGAGGGAGTGATAAGGTATGCTAGGCAGTGTTAAGGCATATTAGAAGCCAGGGAAACATGCCAAGATGTGCCAGGTACTAGGGTGTGCCAATGCATGCCACGGAGTGTTATGGAGTGCCATTAGTTTCAAATGCATGGAAATGAATGACTAAGAGTGTGTGACAAGGAGTGTCAGCGAGTTCTATGTGTGCTAAGGAGGGGACGACAAGGTATGTTAGGTGGTGCCAAGAAATGCTAGAGTGTTAGGGCGATATGCTAGGGTATGCCAATGCATGTGAGGGTGTGCCAATGTGTGTCAAGGTGTGCTAATGCATGTCAGGGAGTGTTAGGGAGTGCGACATAAACACAAAGGAAAACTAGTTAAAAATGCATGGAAATGAACGAATAAGAGTGTATGATAGGGAGTGTCAGTGAATTCCAAGTGTGCTCAGGAGGGAGTGACAAAGTTATATGCTAGGTAGTTCCAAGGCATGCAAGAGTTCCATGACATGTCAAGGAGTGGTACAGTATGATAGGGAGTACTAAAGCATGCCATGGCATGCAAGGAATGCCAACATGTGCCGCATAGTGCCAAGGGATTGTTAGATATGCCAGGTGTTATGCCATGTAAATATATAAACTATGTTTCTTAGTTGTTTAATGGCCATGGTTAGACGTGAGCCTTGACTTGGTAACTTCTTAAGTGAGACGAGCTAAGATTGGGCATGAGTAGCCTAAGATGAGTTGTAGGCCATTCTTAGGTGAACAAGGGATAGTATAGTTGTAGTAACTGTAACTTGGTCAAGATGTTGTAGTCAAGGTAGGACTTGGTTAGTTCCCAAGTCTTAAAACCAATAAGAGTAGTTATGAGGGCATGATAGCTAAGGAGTTCTAGGGCATGCCAAGGAATGAAAAGGCATGATAACACATGCCATACAATGTCAATTCATGTCGAGGAGTGTTGGGGAGTGTGAGGGCATCACAAGGGAGAACTAGGTCAAAGTGCATGGAAACAAACAAATAAGAGTGTCTTTCAGGTGTCCCAAGGACGAAGTGTATTAGGATAATTTCATAATGGGACTTGTAATAGGTAAGCCTACGATTACGTTAAGGGGATGGAAAAAACAATTTTAGACAAAGGGAGACTTTTGTCTAGGGACAACACTATTTTTTCAATGACTTGGTTGGGTTCCAAAGTCAAAAGAAAAAGTAAGGCTATCTATGAGGGCATGACAACTAGGGAGTGCCAAGGTGTGCAAGGAATGCGAGGAAGTGATAATACATGCTATAAAGTTCCAAGGCATGTTAGTCATTCCAATACATGCCAAGTGCTAAGACATGCCAAGAGGTGTCAGGTGTTAAGGTGTGGTGCCAATGCATGTTATGGAGTGCCAAGGGAACACAAGGGAGGACTAGTTTCAATTGCATGTAAATGAATGAATAAGAATGTGTGATAGGGAGTGTTAGCAAGTTCTGGGTGTGCTAAGGAGGCATTGACAAGGTATGTTAGGTAGTGTCAGGGAAACACAAGGAAGGACTAGTGTCAATTGCATGGAAATGAATGAATAATAGTGTATGATAAGGAGTGTTAGCAAGTTCTAGGTGTGCTAAGGAGGAATCTCTGGACAAATTTTGGGAGGGTTTGGAGAAAATTTTGTGTTTTGGTGTAGAATTGCAATTTTTTGGCAATTTTTTGTCTAGCAGCACAGTGAGCTCACACTTTGATTCTTCTGTAGGGTTCCAAATGATGTAAAATCAGAATTTTTGGAAAGCTTATGACCCCATCTCAAACCCCATTTGCCCACTTTCCTGGTCTAGGGCTCAGGTTTTGAGAAATTTGAAAAAAGGAGGCCAAGAATCACCTTTCTGCCCCTCTTTCCATTTCGTTGTGCACCTGGAGACACCTTGGGAGAATGGCCATATCTCAGCCAAAAATTGGTTATTTTGAGTGAAACAATACTCTAAAGACATCTATACTCTCCCAGATTTCCATAAAAGGCTTCCGATATAGATTTGGACTTTAGAAAGGCACTCAAAAATGGCCTCCAACAGCTCACTGTACACCTATAAATTTCTGATATTTTTGTAAAATGTTCACTATGTAATTTTTTATAATTCCTAGTTTGACTCTGGTAAAGGTTAAAAGGGTGAAGTAGATGAATGTGGGGTAAAAGTAAATATAAATAATGGATGGTTAGTATTTATAATTTGTTTTGATGTAAATTTGACCTCATTTATGAGAGAGGTTGGAGTCAAAGTTAATTGTAGAAGTCGATTTTAACTTCCCTAGACATTAGGGTTTGGTTAGAACACCTCATGGAACAGTTCCTAGAGTCATTGATTCAACCCCTAAGAGTGGGGAGATGTTGTTTTGGTATTTATGTATCAGTTTCTCAGTGATTAGACGGATTGGATTTCATAGGAGAGAACTATTGTAGCATGTACTTGGACATTTTCTGGAAATCAAAGGACACAATTTGCAACTATTATCTAGGAATTCATGTGCAGTAAGTTTGTGATGTTATTTTTTCTCTATTATAAATTTATATGAAAGATATTAATCTTCTCTTTCCAATCATCAAATATTCAATGGTTTTCCTTACATTTTATAAACAAAATTCTTTGCATAAAGCTCTATTTTGATGGAAAAATCATTATGTGTTACTTTCTTTCTTGCTTAATGAATTCATGTTTCATGCTCATTAATACCTTTCACTTCTTCTAAACACTACACTACATTGAAAAACCCTAAGATCCATCACAAAAGTAATGCTACCTTTATCATTTTTGTATTTTTTTTTGTAACCCTTTGATCCTCTGACCTAGCTACTTGGTTGTTCTCCCTTATCCAGTAACAAAACCCTAAATTTTCCAAAACCCACTTGAACCTAGCTATCTAGCCTAAAATCCTTTACATTCTAGTCATCTTTTTGTTGTGATTTCATAGAGAGATCCCTCTCTGGTTTGGTAGAGCTAGCTACCAAACTAAAACCTTGGTCTATTATTACCTCCGTCGGTCTCCTCATCAACCTGGGACATTGTGGAGGATAACAGAGGGCATGAAAACTAGGGAGTTCCAAGGTGTTCTAATGAATGTAATATTCGCAAGTCATGGAAAAATGTAATGCTAGTTGTAAGGTCATGACTGCCAAGGTGTGTTAGGGAATGTTAGGGCATGCTAACATGTGCCAGATAGTACAAAGACATGTCAAACAAGATAAGACGTCCTAAGTGTGAAGGCATGCCAAGATGTACAAGGGTGTGAAAATGCATGCCAGGAATTGTCAAGGGAACAAAAGGGAGGAACAAGTTAAACTACAAGTAAATGAGCATATAATAGGGTTAATAAGTCATCAATTTACCTTTGCCATGAGGGTCATGCTAGGAAAACCAACACTAGGTGCCAATAGGTGCCAAGTGCCAAGTGTCAATGCATTCTAAGTGCCAAATATTCCTTTGTTTCTTCTCATCTAGTTTCCAATAATTGATCTCAAATAACTTTAATATTAAACCATTCCAAATCATACCACGTCATCTCAACGCATGCCAAAAATGCTAATACTTTCCAAGTGCCAACACGTGTTAGGTGCCAATGTGCGTCAGGGAGTGTGATGCATGCTATGAAGTGGAAGAGCATATCAAAGAGTGCTAAGATGTGCTAGAGAGTGCCAACGCATGCCGGGGAGTGTTAGGGAGCACTAGGACAACACAAGGGAGCACTAGGTCAAAATGCATGGTAGTGAATGAATATAAGGGTGTGTCAGGGAGTGTTAATGAGTGCCAGCTATCATGCCAAGGAGGGAGTGACAAGGTATTCTAAGCATGGGTAAGGCACACCAAGTAATATTAGGGAATGTCAAGAAGTGCTAGAGTGTGCTAGATATTTTCAGTGTGTGCTAACATGTGCCAAATAGTTCCAAGGCATTCCAAGTGCTAAGACATGCTAGGATGTGCATGGTGCCATAGTATGCCAATATGCTTCAAGGAATTTCAAGGCAAAAAAAGGAATAAACAAACTAAAATGCAAGGAAATGAACACATAAGAGGGTTAATAAGCTGGAACTTTATCTTTTTCAAAAGGGGCATGCTAGGCACACTTATAATATGTTCCAATACATGCCAAGTGCCAATGTGTGCCAAGTTCTAATGTTTTTCAATGTAATATTTTTCCAAGGTGTTCCAGGGCATGCCAACACATGATAGGGGAGTGCTATGCTATGCTATGGCATGCCAACATGTGCTTGGGTATCCTACTCATGGCAAGATGTTCTAGGTACAAAGATGTTCCAAGACATGCGAGGTGCCAAGGAATGTTAGTGTATTGTTCCAAAGCATGTTAAGGTGTGCCATGCGTGTTGAGGAGTGCTAGTTCTCTCTCATTAATAGAATTGATAGAGCTTGATTATGTATTAAATAATATAGTTCCTACACACACTAGTGGAACTTTATTTAGAGGAAATTTGCTAGATAATAAACCTAATATAGATGAATCATGTGTTGACTCATAGGAAAACTATATTCTTATGACTTGAGGGAAATGATACACACTAATTAATTCTTAACAAATTGACTAACTATTGTAACCACTATGACCTTGGACACATAATAAAAAAGACTCCACAACAATGGTCTTAAATCATTATCTTTTGACAAAAAATATAGTCATAAGTACATAGCTTCATCAAAAACTCATTGGAATGATCAATGATGACGAACATTTTTTTGACCGTCACCAAAAGTAACCAAAAATAGCATTGGTGAGGGTCAATAAAATATCGTCACTAGAAGTGTCACCAAAAAGAGAATTAGTGATGGGCCTTTAACGACCCTCACCAAAAGTGTCACCAAAGAGAAAATTAGTGACGGGCCGTTAACGACCTGTTGTGCCATACAACAACCCCCCATTTCATATCATTACTATTCCAAAAATATAATGTGAAATGGGTCCCTTTTTAATTTTTGTTTTAAATTGGTATCAATTTAAAGCTCTATTTCAAAAAGGCTCGAATAAAACAAAACATTATTAAAAGGCCTTTTCAATAAAACCAATCAAAAAACCCCAACATAAAATGATTTATCTTTATAATTGCGATAAAGCGATCGCAAGATTGCATATCGCAATGACAAAGAAAGCACAACTTAAGGGACATCTTGATTTTCTCCGATGTGAAATCGCTATCGGATATCGGCAAAGCATAAAGTAACACAATTAACAACCCTTGCTCTGATGCGATGCAAAATCGGCAATCGGCGATAATACTTAAAGTGCAAATAAGCTCCCCCTCACTCGATGCGATGCGATATCGCTATCGACGATCGGCAACTCACCATGCCCTCATTCTAAACGTCCCTACTCGCTATTCTCGACACCATGCAATATCGCTATCGGCGATCGAGGATTCCAAACGAAACCAAAGCAATAACTTAGGATTTCCCCGATGCCCGATTGCGAAAAGGGTAAAAAGCGCAGTTTTCAAAGTAAAAGTCATAAAGGCAGTTTAATATGATTTATTTGTAATTAAGGCAATATCCTTTGAAAAGCCACTCATCTGTGTTCAAACCGCCAAATCGCCCAAGGCATGCTTCAAATAAATCATTCGGCCATTAACCGAAATGACTGGTATTAATGAGATTGACAGGATGTAACAACCATTTAATGAGAACAGCAAGCTTGCGATCTATCCACGGATTTGATCCCAAGGCCACCTTAAGTCAATTGATCGCTATGAATGCACCCAGATATATATACTTCATTCTGTTCAATTCATGTTATTGTTGCCTGTGTTACGCCTATCTTTCGCTCTGTGCAGGATTCTTCCACAGAGATAGAATTAAGTGGGATGGGAAAGAAGTCCAAGAAGACTACAATGCCTACTGCTTCACCAGCCGCAGGGCAAGCTGTTGTTGATTCAAGCGGTAAGAACAAAGGGCTTATATCAGATACGACTTGCTTAGGACTTACCAGGACCACTTGGCAAGGAACATATAATTTGATTGAAGCCGAAGAGCTAAAGGTGACCAGGATAGAAATCTCATGCGATAGTACCAGCAAATCCGAGGCTAATTTAAAAGACTTGGCCAACTTCTTTCTGCATAGAATAGCGGCCCAAGAGCAAATTCTCCCATATACAGATGTGGTAAGGTGGGCAATCCAAGAGCTCCCAATTACCAACAGATTGTTTAGCACTGCGGACAGGATGATTTTCGGTTCTTTTTGAGCCAAAGATCTAAGGTAAATGTATCACCTACCAACAGAAGAGAAAAAATATAACGTGACATTCCTGGAGAAATTTCGAGTAGAGAACGAGACCGAGTCTGAACCAATTCGAGGCTGGAGACGAAATCCAGCAAAGCACAAGCATGAATCCTCAGGTAAGTACTCAGTCGACTCCCTATGTTCTCCTTACTGCTATGCTAGAATTATGTTGTGTAGGCTATGGGGATTGCATGACTCTGCCAATTTTACCATAGAAATGGTCCCCTTAATGGAGGCGGCATGTAGTGGCGAAATTATGGATTGGGCGGTTATATTATCCGATAAGTTAGCCAAAGCCATTCTCGATTTCAGGTTTAACTCTCGCGTCACAGAGAGGTTCATTCCACTATTTTATTACAGCGCCTATGTGATGGATGTATTATGTTTTAATTCTGAGTTTCCTGTACTTGGATGGAGGTGGACGTTGCAAGACCCCACACCCATTCACATATATCATCAAAAGTTGTGGAAGACCAATTATAAGCACCATCCTTATCAAATCTGCAACAGTTTTATGTTGCCAATTCATTACTCCATTTTTGATAAGCCTGCCCCGAAGATTTCTAAGCAAGCAGGGGTAGATTTGACCACAGTAGCAAGTTGGTTTGGGGAGGAGAAATTCACCTACATCAGAGTTTTCGGTAGTCATGCCAGGCCGCATGTGCTCCCACTTTACATCCCCGATAAGTTACTTGCCAGGGAAGTCGCTTATCAAATCAATGCTGATGGGGTTACTCAGACCCTAAAAAAAGTGAAAAAAACATGTTTGGCCCTCTTTTCCCTTACGAATTGGAATTTATACCTTGCATGATATCAAACATGCAGAGAAGGAAGCTAGGAAAATAAATTCACTCACTTTGGCTACTCTGCTAAGCAAGCAGTATGATCCAAGGAAAATCGCTTACAATGCGCTCGACCCGGCCAAATTAGCCAGGGTCGAGCACAAAGAAGACAGATTCGAGGATTTGTTTGCATCGGCCGAATCGTTGTATCAAGTTAAGTCGCTTGCCAGAAATGTGTACAACGATGAAGGGCTAGTCGAATTTAACAGAATTAGAGAACAGAGGTTGCAAACTTTGTCTCTAGACCTGTTAGCGACTGTTCCGACGACAACCAGATCAAGCGAACCTGGGCAGCGAAGTAATACGCCACCTCCTAATACATCAAAGCAGCAGGAGGAAGTGCACAGCCAGCGGCAGGAAGTAACCCAGGAAAATGTGCAGCGACAAGAAGAAACCCAGGCGAAAGCCCAAGAAGAGAGCAGCTCTAAAAATAATAATGAGATACTAGTTGATCCAAATTTGCTCCAGCAATGGCAGCAATTCAGTACAATCATCGGCAACCTAGAGTGCTCAAGAGATGATGAGGTTTCTAAAGAAGGCAACACGCAGGAAGCGACATCGAAACCGGTTTCAGGCGAAACCAGTGACCTACCCAAATCAAAAGAAACAGAGATAATTCCTAAAGATCCATCGGGTGAAATCATTTTGCAAATTGAAGAGATTCCCCCTTTGGATGTATTTTATAGCCCTAAGCATAAAGCTGTTGTAAAGCGATAAAGGAAAAGGAGAAGAGCTGATCAACCTTCCCTATTCCCTGAATTAACAGTGACGGGCAATGTTGTGTGGAAAGAGGAATTTGACCCCTCCGATGACTTAACCAAGCTATCGCAATACGCTGGAGCATATTCGGTGGCGACCATTGATAAAGCATCAGAGGTGAGCAATTTATTGAAAGCGAAGGATCAAAACATCTCTTCGCTACAGGCGAAATTATCGGAAGTTCAGCAGAAGGCAGAGTAGGCGGGGTAGGAATTGCTAGTGTAGCAGCAAAAAAATCATCAGTTGACTAAGAAATTACAAGAGGAGAAACAAAGGATTGACGAAGGCGCAATCCAAAGACAAAAGGAACTATCGACAGCATTGGAGCAATTAAGAATATCGACTGAGGGAACAATGAAAGCAAAATATGAGCAAATCGCTCAATTGACCACTCAAATTGAGCAAATGAAAAAGATCCCTCAGGTAGATGAATTCAAAGCAGAAGCACTTCAGTTAAATAAGGCATTGATTAATTTGGTTAAACTCCTATGTCAGCAGATTACACAAGCAAAACCATTGTGCGAATTAGTAGCATCCATAAGCGAAAAGGTAGAAAAAGCAAGGACCGATTTGGATCACGCCGAAGAAACACTGACAAACTTTATAGAATGGCAGGAATCCGATCAAGGCCAGGCAACTAATCTATCGAGAATTCTGGAATCGCACAAAGAAATATTATTCACATAATGGCAATCACAACTAATGAAGGCAGAAAGAGTGATTTTTAGATGCAAAGCAACCACTGGAAATTTGGTTGAATTAGTAAATAATACACTTTATTTGTCTAATATGATTTCCCAATGTACTCCAGGTCAATTAACAGTGACAAAGATGTTGGAGCATTCATGCTACCCAGAGCTGGAGAAAAACGAAAGATTAATCGCTGGAATCAACAGTTTAACATGGGATGCTTATTGGTTCTTCTTAGTGAAGCCATACAGCCAAAGAGCCACCTTAAAATGCCTCACAGATGTTGTCGGGTATATCATGCCCGACATTCATGATGCCACCTTCGCTGCCCAATTTAGCTTGTGCCTCAACAGACCGCCAGAAGTGGAACCGATGCTTGCAATAAGCCAGCTCAAGTTTAAAGGCAAACAACCTGAGTCATGATTCACATCGTCGACTGCCAGATTGCCCCAGAAAAATAGATCGCATTTACTGATGCCAATTTAGTAGGATTTTGTTTAATAGATTTTTTAGCTTAGTAGTATTTATAGACCCTTTCATGCATTTAGAAAGGGTCTTAAAGTTTTGTATATGACTTAAACCCTGAAGTTGTACTATTGTACTTCAGGGATATTCTTTTATAAAACTGGACCTATTCTGAATTTAATGAGGAAGGTTTTTACGCAAATGTGCACTACTGTCATTGTTTAAAAACATTTATGTGTTGAAGAAGGAATTTTGAATAGCGATTGATATTTCGGATTGATCTGCAGCTCACATGGTACTATTATCTGCGTCTGTACTCATTTTTGTTATATGAATTGTTGTTTAAATTTCTCTTGCTATTATCGCTTATATATATGTGCTTTTCACAACATTCCTTATGCATTCCACTATTGGTTGTTTATCGCATGCTTCCCTTTCAATCGTATATATGTATCGATGATATAAACAGTGAATGCAGTAATTTGTATTTATCGCTTCATTGTGACTATTCATATGAAGTAATCTTTTAATGATTGAATATATCTTATTTATTTTACAGAGTCATCTACATGCCTGTTAGATAGATAAAGATTATTTAACGCTGCATTCCGAATGAATAAGTTGTTCCCGGGATTAGTATTAGTTTCCCTATTTTTGTCAATAAAATAAGCTAGTCGCTTATCACCAAAGCAAACTATTCATCACCCATCCATCCCTTTTATTTTACTACCAGGAAACTGGTCCCGTTATCTCCAGTCGGAGCCACCATCCCAAACAGAAAAGGAGCTGTACTAAGGTCCAGACCGGGTGGTTATCCCCCAATGTTGTTGCAGCGATTTTCGAGGCCTCAACACGACCCTCCCCAAAAGTGTCATTGAAAATGGATTTGGTGACAAACCTTAAAGGACCATCACTATATACACTTACAACAACGATTTTTTAAAGACCGTCACCATATGTGACATTGGTGATGGACCTTAAAGGTCCGTCACAGAAATGAAGCATTATAAAAAACTCATTGGAATGATCAATGATGATGAACATTTATTGACCGTCACCAAAAGTAACCAAAAATATCATTGGTGATGGTCAATAAAATATCGTCACTAGAAGTGTCACCAAAGATAGAATTAGTGATGGTCATTTAACTACCCTCACCAAAAGTGTCACCAAAGAGAGAATTAGTGATGAGCCTCTAACAACCCTCACCAAAAGTGTCATTGAAAATGGCTTTGGTGACAAACCTTAAAGGACCATCACTATATACACTTACAACAATGCTTTTTTAAATAAAATCACCATATGTCACATTGGTGACGGACCTTAAAGGTCCATCACAGGCATGACCCTCACCAATGACCCTTTTTCTTGTAGTGTGCATCCGATATGTTTGAGGATCCCATAGACCCTATGGATCTGTTAGTTCCTCCTCCAAGTGATCCTCCCTCTAAGAAGAGACCACTTTGGCTCTGTGATACTTTACAGGATACTTAAATAAATGTCCCCATTTATAGATCATTCAAAGAAAGGAAGAAATCATTTAGATAGCAGGGATTTGTTGCTTCTATGAGTACTATGATTCAAGTTGAACAATCATAATTCGAAGAAGTTGTAAAATAACAAGTTTGGAAGGATGCTATGGCTGAATAATATGAATCGATTATGAAAAATTATGTATGGGATGTTGTACCTAGACTAAAAGGGAAATATGTTGTGACTTCAAAATGGTTATTCAAAATAAAATATGGAATTGATGGCAACATTGAGAAATACAAAGAAAGGTTCGTATCTCAAGGCTTCTCTCAAAAAGAGGGAGAATATTATGATGACATATTTTCTTCTATGGATCAATATACATCCATCCATTCTATAGTTTCCCTTGGTGCGAGTGAGGGATGGACTCTTCATTATATGGATGTAAAGACCACATTCCTTCATGGCATCTTATAGGAAGAGGTATATGTTGAACAACCACAAGGATTCGAAGTGGAATATTGAATAACACATGTTTGCAGGTTGAAGAAGGAATTGTATGTGCAACACCCCCTTCTAGGTCTACCCAAAGTAACCATGCCAACCGGGGTAAACATGATGAGAGATGCTACTACAATAAGATTTGACCTCCTATGTCACCTTAAGGAAGAGTAATCGATAGAACATCACATATAGGCATCCAACATCATCAAAAAAACCCTCAAGAGACAAGTCACCACTCAAATAGCATGTTCCTAGGTCCTAGTACTATTCTCCAACTCTTAGGCCATAGTCCTACAATATTGACCAATAAAAAATCACCCATAGAATTAGGCCTAAGCATCCCCAACCAAGACTGACATTATTTCAAACACTTGGCATCAATGAAAACTACAGGTCTAGGATACAAGATAGAACATAAACAACTGAAACAACTTATGCAACATAATCAGAAGCATCACATCCTTCTCCATTGAACTACCACATCATCAATTAGGTCTTGCATCCATATATTTAACATATACAAGTAAATATATGAAACAACCATGACATATACCAATCATTCAAACATGCTTATAACTAGCATAATACCATAAAAATATCATAGATATGACATCCATTAATTCCACGTATAAATCAATGCAAAAGTAATATAACTTAGCTTTTATTACGCATAGGCAAATCCGACCAGGTTCAGGACTTCCACGTACCACCCAATCATAGACATGGATGAACCAAATCTCTCTTTCATCCAGTCACCCCCGTGCAATATTCCAAGCATGAATGTGGGATCTCATAGAACAAACAACTAAATCTAGAGGTTAAACCACCTCCACCCTCACCAAACCGTGATCACACCAAAACTAGTGCTTTGATCACAACCGAATAGAACTTGGAATGCCATTTGGAATCCATCACTATCCTTGAGGAAATTTTCATCTCCTTGTATCTTAGGCTTTATCACAATCCAAACTGGATCACTAGGCCCTAAACCGAGACCACTCTCTTAGGTTTTACTGTAATCCAAACCTGGATCACTAGGCCCTAAACCGAGACTTCTCCCTCAAGCTTTACAATGTATCTTGCCAAAACCGTTCAAGGGATTCCTAGGCCTTTGGGAATGGAACTTGATACCACCTCCGCCCTGGATTCTGAAATCTATCTGGGAATTCCAAAGCTCAAAACCGAGATTAACATCCCAACACACCATGACATCCAAAAAAAGGTAGGCTAGGCTGAAATCCACTGTCATAACTAGGCAAAACCATACCACCGACAACAAGAGAACCATACACCAACATGCAATCCATGCATGTCCAAACAAGCTAAGAAATCACACATGCAAAAGGTTACCTGCAAGTATTCTTATTGAAGTTGCTTGAGTCTTGCTTTCCTTTCCTTGATCCTTTCTTGACATTCCTTTCCTTTCCTTGCATTCTATTTCCTTTGCTCCAAAATAGAGTGCTCCAAGAAAACGCCAAGTGACCAAGAGTGAGAGAGAGAGAAAAAAAAATAATGAGAGAGCTCTAAACATGAACTGACAAAAGGTTGAACTAAAAAAATCCATGAATAGATCCTCAAAATACCTTTTATGCATGAGGCCTCTAATTTATTCATTTTCCATTATTTGCCTTCAATTTCCTCCTCACATGCAACTTGTGACCTTTCACCTTAATGTTCTCCTAATTTCCTTTATTTTCATAAATAAATGTTCCAAAAATTCTTTTTTTCCTTTTAATGCCTTTTCCTTAGCCTTTGTCAATTTTCCTTACCCAAAACATACATCCAGTGATTCCCACTAGAATATATTTGCCCAAAATTCAGCTTGGAATATGTGTCCCTTACCTAGGTCCTATTTTTTCCTTTATTAACTTTTATTACATGAAATTTTTCACCAGGAACGTTACAAGACCCTCCCCCTTGGGGAACATTGTCCTTGGTTTTAAACCTTACAAATACCTTAGCAAGACCACTAAAAAGAAAACATAATGCCTATGTAGATTTATAACTTAGCTGATTGCATTATTTACAATGAAGAACCTGCTCAAAAGAAAAACATTATGACAACATGACAAGATAATAACCATACCGCTTATTGGAGCTTTATAACTTATCTCATGGTGGTATTTACATCCATAAATATATACATATACAAATACCAAAACATCAGCAAAACATATGCCAAACATAAACCAACATCAAACCAAAACTTCTTTGCCTCAACCGGAAAACAATGAAGGATACAGAGCCCGCATCTAATCTGAAATCTCACATGTAGCTTCTTCAGGCCCAAAGTTCTTCCACTGCACTTTAACTTACTCTATGGATCTTTTCATGTGCATGAGATGCTTCCGCTGCAATATGCACTAAGGCTCTGACTAGAACTCTCCTTCTTGCTTCACTTGCAATACATACCAATAAATAACATGATCAACATCCTTTATGTACTTCTTAAGCAATCAAATATGGAAAGCATCATGGACTTTCACTGTTGGAGGTAGTGCAAGTTGATATGACACTGGTCCGATCCTCTTAAGGATGTCAAAAGGCCTGCAATACCGTGGTGCTAGCTTGTCACATGAACCAATCCTCAAAGATCTTTTCTTGGGCTTGATGCACAAATACACATGTTCCCCAACCTGAAACTCTTTGAACACCCTGTGCTTACTACATAACTCTTCTATCTATCATGTGATGCCTTTATATTCCTCTTTATAACATGCATTTCCTACTCTATGTCCATCAATGTGTCCGGTCCAATAAGTACCATGTTCACTGGATCACTCCAGCTGATGGGAGTGTTACAAATTTGTCCATACAATGCCTTGAAAGGATTCATCCTCAATGACTCATGATAACCATTATTGTTTACAAACTCCACCAATGTAAGATATTCCTCCCATTTCCTCTTATGGTGCATCACATACATCACATAGATCCTATTGACCCTCTTTGTCTGACCATATGTTTGTGGATGATAAGTTTTAGTGAAGGCCAACTTTGTACCCAAGCCTGGAAATAGCTCCTTCCAAAACTTGGAAGTGAACTTTGCATCCCTGTCCAACACAATCTTATTTGTAACACCATGTAGTCTCACTATCTCTCTGATGAAAACCTGTCCTACCTCACTGGCTGAATATGTAGTCTTCACCAGAATCAAGTGAGATACCTTGCTCAACCTATCAACCATGACCATAATATAATAATGTTGCCTCACTTTCCTTGGAATACCTATGATTAAATCCATGGAAATGACGTCCCATTTCCATTCCGAAATCACAATACTCTGTAGTAGACCACCTGGATTCTTTCATTCTGCCTTTACTTTCTGACAATCTAAACATCTAGCTACGAACTCTGCCACTTCCTTCTTCATATTTGGCCAATAGTAAAAATTCTTCACTATTGTCAATGTCTTCTCATATCTTGGATGACCTGAATATGGTTTCACATGAAACTCCCTTGAGATAAGCTTCTTGAGCTCACTGCATGATACATAGATCTTGTCTCAAAACCTCACCAAGCCATCTTCTGTGAGATGATAGTTTGCATCTTGATCCCCTATTACTGTACCTGTACCTGCACTTGTACCTATACATGTACCTGCAACTATACTTGTACCTATACTCTGTTGTAAAATGTGCATGATCTCCATGTATTTGTCATCCTATTGTCCTGCATGTAAGATCCTATCGTGTAACTTGGTACTATAGGAGATTATACCTGCTATATGCTTTACCTGTACCTTCCTGCTAAGAGCATCTGCAACTCAGTTCTCATTCCCTTTGATCTATTTGATCTCGATTTCAAACTCACTAAGGGTAGCCAACCATCTAGCTTGTCTGGCATTTAGATTCAACTGGTCAAACAAATACCTAAACCCATTGTGATCGCTCATCAATGTAAACCTCTTGCCCAGAAGATAGTGTCTCCACATCTTCAATCCATGTATAATCGCTGCTAGCTCAAGACCATGTGTTGGAAATTTATGCTTGTGCTCATTTATTTTTCGTGGCTCATAGCACACTATGTGTCCTTCTTGCATGAGAACTTCGCCAAGTCCCCTCTTCCAAGCATTTATACACACTAAAAACTCCATGTTTGGATTTGTATAATTTAGCAATGGTGCATGTGTCAACAGTTGCTTAAGTTACTCAAAACTATCTTCACATTTCGTCATCCATTCAAACTTCTTACCATTTTGTTGCAATGATGTGATAAGATATGAAATGTGTGATAATTTCCTTGTGAACCTGCTATAGTGAACTATCAATCCCATGAATGATCTCACCTCATCTACATTCTAAGTAGTTTCCCATTCCATGATGGCCCTTATATTTTTTGGATCTATTGCTATGTCTTCCTTGAAGACACATGTCCCAAGTAGTGTACCTTAGTTTGAAAGAAGTTACACTTGCTAAGATTATCATACAACTGATGCTCTCTTAGCAATCTCAAGCTCTGCTACTAAATTCTCAGCATGTTCTTCCTCATTCTTAGAATATACCAATATGTGATCAATCAATACAATAACAAACTTGTCCAAATAAGGATGCAACACATTATTCATCAAACATGTGAATGTAGCTAGAGCATTAGTCAAACCGAATGGAACAACAATAAAATCAGAATGGCCATACCTGGTCCTTAACGCGGTCTTGAAGATATCCTCTTCCTTGATGCGTACCTGATGGTATCCCAATCCCAAGTCGATCTTAGGGAATAATGCTACTTCCTTTAGCTGATCAAACAAATCATCAATCCTCAATAAAGGGTACATGTTCTTGATATTTACCTTATTCAAATGCATCTATTCAATGCACAATCTAAGAGTAACATCTTTCTTCTTTACGAACACACATGATGCACCCCAACGAGATACACTAGGTGTGATGTATCCCTTGTCTAATATTTCATTTAGCTACAAATTCAACTCTACCAACTCAGGTTGCTCATCCTATAAGGTTCTTTCGACGTTGGAGCATCCCCTAGCACCAACGCAATAGAAAATTCTACCTCCGTGTGAGGTGGAAACTCTAAAATTTCCTCAGGAAATACATCTCGAAACTATTGCAATACTGGGTGCCTACTCAACACATCAGCATCCTCAACCTCCTTACCTTTGTCACTGGAAATGTGTACTACAAATATTAGACAACCTTTTATGCAACTACACTTTGCCTAGATAGCAGTAACCATCCTCACAAATGTAGGCTTCTCCTTTCCCTGTAAGGTCCTCTTTCCCCACTATCATCCACACACTCAATGGCCTTGTCGAAGCAATCCACCTTGGTTTTGTGAAGGTATAGAAAATCCATACCCAAAAGCATACTATTCGAACCCAATGGAAATACATTGAAATTTGTTTTTGTAGGCATACCATTTAGCTCAAATGCACAACCTCTTACCCAATGGTGAACTCACTTCTTTGTACCAGTAGACAACTATACCAACCAAGATTCTACATGCAATTCTTTTCTCAAATCACACTTATCCACCAGGTCAAGATTAAAATAACTATAATTAGATCCAGGATCAATCAAAATATAAACAACTTGATCACAAATCTTATTGTCCATCTCAATGATCGATACCTGATGATCTGCATGCTTGTTGTCCAAAGCCGCATAAATCTGAAGAATTTTATGACCAACATCACCAATTATATGTGTCTCATGATCACTGTAGATATGGGGTCTAACACCACTCTCATACTGCAGACAATCCCTCTTATGATGATCCTTACCGCATATCCAACACTGCAATGGTTCCCTACCACTACCCCTAGCCTGCTGCTCCCCATGTCCCTTATCAACCATATTGAATCTCCTATAAGGAAATCCATTATATTTCTCACTTGCATATTAAGGTCTTGCTCGCTTTGGTGGCCATTTTCCTTTGGCTTTGTCCTTTCTCTTCAAGTCATGTTTCGGCTCATCTTTGTGCTTCAACTTTTCATAACAATGATTCAACTTTCGGATGGCCTCCTCCAACGATCTAGGCTCATCAAAATCATTCTAGTGTCTATATGAAACTAGAAATCCACTGGTGAATCTCTACTACTTCACCTTCTCCTCTCTGAGGTAAGGCACATATCTCAACAGCTCAAAAATCTGCTAGTATACTCCTCATCTATCATAGAACCCATCCACAACTCATAAAACGCCTTAGCTCTGTCATCATAATAACTCTCAGGAAAGTAATTCTTCTTGAAGATCCCTTCAAATGCATGCCAAGTCAATTCATCCTCATGTATTTCCTTGACATTCTTCATGTCTTCCCACCAAATATCCACTTTACCTTTGAGATGGAAAAGGGCTATCCTTGCTTTCATGTTTTCTGAGTAATCATGTGATCTAAATAATTTCCTCATACCAAGCAATCAAGCCTCCACATCTTGCAATTTCTTCATCTCTCTATCAAAGGTAGGTGGATCTTCCTTCTTTAACTCATCTGAAAAGTATCCCCTATGATTCCTACTATACGGATGATAATGATGATGATCATGATGTCTATTTGAACCAGAACTAGAGTAATACTTGTGTTTTTCACCCCTCCTATCCGGAGTGTCCAACATCCTACCATCTCTGATAGTTTCAGATCTATCTGACCTACGTCTACTGTGAGACCTACTTCCATATGCCCCATTAGTTATGTCCTCATGTCCATGGTTGATCCGAAGAGGTCCCTGTCACTGCAAATATAAAAAACTCTGAAGTAATATCACATACACATCTACTTGTTTCTCTTGTGCCTGCATGATTTTTTCATTGTCTACTTTGCAACTCCTTATTTCTTCCTTCACACTTCTCAATGTATCTGCCAAGTCAGAAGATTTCCCCACACCACTCTACCCATCTGATTCGTAGGAATATTCTATGTAGTATACCACCTTGCTAGCTATATGATCTCTTTCCTGGAAGGCATACTATGTTAGCTAAATCAAATCACCATAAAATCAACGTACCTTAGCATAACTCAGGGAGGATACCTTATCTGCAAGATCATCAAATTAGCGTGATGCATGCACAACATAAACATAATAACATATAGACATATATCAATAATTGCATCAACGCATAACCATCATACTAACTAGGTTCCAGTCATCAATTCAAGGCCATATCAAAAATGCATCCTATGGCCTCATGCATGACAAAAAACACTACTCTAGTATACACATTACCCCCTGCAGTTATCCACCTGCATAAGTAATTCCTAATCAACTACACGTACACATAATTGCATGTAGTCGAGCATAAGAGATTAATTCTTGTAATCAACCTACAATATTGATGCATGAAATCAAATAACCAAGAATGAAACCTAGTGTACGAGGATTTAATCAAGTTTCATATAATTGTATAACCAGTCATATACTCATGACGATGCATTCCATAAAACTGACATCAAGTTCCTCATGATAACCTTACTACTACCATGATCAATATGAAAAGCACATGGAACACAAGTGTAAAGCCCACACACGCAAATGACATGCATGCATGACCAACACATTCACCCATATCTGTAGCACCATATATGACCCAAAGAGATTGTAACCATGCTCTGATACCAATTTGTAACACCCCCTCCTAGGTCTACACAAACTAACCATGCCAACCAGGGTAAACATGAGGAGAGATGCTACTACAATCATATTCAGCCTCCTAGGTCACCATAAGGAAGTGGAATCGATATAAGATCACATATATTCATCCAACATCATCAATAGAACCCTCACGAGACAATATAGCCACTTAGATAAATTGTTCATTGGTCCCACTTCTATTCTGCAGCTCTTAGGCCATAGTCGCTCTCATGTTATGAGCATGGTAGCGACCAAAAACACAAAGTCACTCTCACAGGCCTACCTGCCAGTGACTGTGGACCAGATTTGTCATTTCTGTGCCAGCAACCCTGGGATTTAAGCCACTTTTCTAGCCCGGAATTCTATCCTCTACCCAGAACTTGTTGTAACTTCCATAATTCATTAAAAACATAATAACAATGCTGACCAATAAAAAATTACCCTCGGGACTAAGCATGACCATCCCCAACTCGAACTGACATTCTATCAAACACTTGGCATCAATGCAACCTATAGGTCTAGAATACAAGACAAATCATAAACGACTAAAAAACCTTATGCAACATAATCAAAATGATCACCTCCTTCTCCATTGAACTACTACATCATCAATTAGGTCTTACATGTTGAAGAGTCTAGGGAAAATTAGGTGTAGTGTGATTCTTCGTTACGTGATAACAATTTGTGTAGCCTTTTTACCTTTTCTTGTTAGCTTAATCTTCTTCTTATTATTATTAATGCATGTTTGTGTGCTTCATCAAAATACTACCAAAACATAAGAACAAGAACACAAGATGTTAGCTCTCTGCCATGGCCAAAACCTCTCTTCTCTTGAGAGAAAATCCTTTCGTGAATTTCTCTTATTGAAGCTTCTATTGATCAATGCCAAACCCTAGCCCCTTGACAATAATATCCTCTAAGCACAAGTCAAGTCCTTCCTTCTTTTGGCACTTTGTTCCCCTGCACTTCATCCTCCTTCTTTCAGCACTTTGTTCTTCTGGCAACTGGTGATAGTCCTTATTATGCTAGCTCTAGAAGAGATACATATCTTTAATACTTAGTGAAATATTTCATTTGTAAGGATACCTCCCTGCTCTTGTCTAACCAAGCTCCTTCTTGATGTGTAGTTGCATACTTGTTATGATCGTAGTGCAACCCTAGTTTCTCGCAAATGTGGGAGGAGTCCTTCCAGATTCTTATGATATAGTCTTCCTTTTCTTCCTCGCTTGAGTGAGCTTCTTCTTACCTTGAGATAGAGGCAATATAGGCCTACTTTGATAGCCCAAAAAATGAAAGATGTGTGACTGTGATAGCCCTCCTTTTCTCGCACGTGTGACTGTAATAAGCCCTAGAACAAACCTCTAAGGCTCAATATTTCTTCCTTCTTCCTCATTGTCCTTGGAGACCCTTTTCTCATCCTTTTATTATCATTTTCTTGCCTCCTTAATTTGCTAATTTTGGAGCTCCTTGATTGCTTTGTATTGGAGTGGATAACCTCTATTTATAGAGGATTATCCCTCCTTTTAGTCCAACATGTTTAACTATTTGTAGGCCGACTTGTTGAGTAGACTTTGGATGGTTTCTATGCTTGAAGGAGCTTCTTTGATGGTGCCTTTGCATAGGAGAAGACTTGACTTCTCTTGGAGGTATTCTCTTGACTTTAATACATATTCATACATGGTGTAACATGCCCTTGAGGCCTTCAACATTTCCTTTTGACTATTTGACTCACCTATAGCACTTAACATGTGCTAGACCTATTTCAATGAGCAAGAAAATCATTGACATATATTATAAAAATAATATTTCTTTTCTTGAATAAGTACAAATATCAAAAGTACATTTATGAAGACTAAACCTAGTTACATTTTCTTCAACACTCCCTCTTAACTAGGGAGGTATTCATACAACATTACAAGGTGTTTGGCTATTATCAATCTTGAAGAATTCACATAAGAGAAACCAAATTTTCAATCCATCTATTATAGCATCATATCCATCAACATTGTCATAGTGCAAGGCCTTGACTAACAGCTCCATCTCTTCATGAGATCATGAGGTACAATGCTGGTGAGACCAATGATTTATAGACACCTTCATCATTGTCTCTCAAGGTACATACCCACCCTGGTGTTCTTTGAGTATGACCTTCTAGGACTATTCTTATCTTGGGTTCTCAGCCCTCAAAGAATATCGATCCTCTTGATTACTCTTGTCTTGGATTCCCTACACATCCTCAAAGAGTATTAGATGCCAAATGATTACCCAATCCTCCCATTATTTCTTCCCAAGTGAAGATAGGAATCTTGTGCCTATCTTGTGTCTTCATTTCCATTCATGGCCTTCATCTAGACTTAAAGTTGTTAGTCCTGGTCTAGTGCATGACACATGAGATGGAAAAACACAATTATCACTCCTTTGTAATCGGGGGCGATCCAAAAGTCCCTCTTGATTAGGGACTTGTTAGAGCTCCCTCTTAACTAGGGACTCTTTCATTCATAAACAACTTCTTCTTCATGGTTCCTTCAGTTGCTTGATCTTGTTTCTTTCTTTGATTTCATGAAGTCTTTGTTAGAACTTCTCCTAGGTAGGGCACCATCCATCGATCACTTTCCTTCCTGGTTTGTCATGTCATTTCTTCCTTCATGGAAAGTGGATTTCTTGTCATACATCACATTTTCTTGTCATCTAGCTACTCCTTTGTCATCTTGTCCATGCTTTGAAATACTCTTATTATGGATGCTTCATTTTACTTGTTTGTTTACATGCTTTGACCTAGTAGCCCATCATGACTTCATCTTGATATTGCTTCAACATTGCCTTTTCTTTTGTTACATGGATTCTTCATCACGACATCTTTGTAGAGTAGAATTGGTTATCTGTATATTTCATATATTCAAGGCCTTCCTAGGTGTCAAGGGTCCTTCCATCCTTTGTGATAGTTGTCCTACCTTCTTTCAGAAGATATCTTCAAAGTATCTTATCAGATAGTGATTCTCAGTGATCATGGTTTTCTTCATATGTTTGATCTCTTTCTTCATTTTCTTCTTCTTAGATATATATTTCAACCACCTTATGCTTCTTGCGAGAGGATTTCTTCATTGCTTGCTTCCTGGACTAGTCAACATTTCTTCTTGCTTCGTAGTCAACAATCTTATACTCCTTATGTGAGCATACTCTTTTGTTGACCTTCATAGCAATGTGTTACATGCCTTTGAGCATGTCCTTAGTGAAAGATATTATTTCATACTTGATCATGTTTATAGAACTATTTCCATGACTCAATAATACCCAAAATATAACATGACTAAATGTTGATGCATACATACCTCATCTTGATTCTCCTTTGATCATCTTAGCTTCATTTGGTTGTCCTTGGTGTTTCCCTTCTTGCTTCATCTTAGCTTGCCTGCATATCATCTTTTTCTTAAATCCCATGAATAAGATTCCCAATGATACATCGGCATTGGTTCATGAACCTTCTTTTGAATATTTCATCATTGGATCTTAAAGACCCTTTCCTTGCAAATGTTTCTTTTCTTTTGATGATGGAGTTCTTCTAAGATTTCTTAATCATAATCAATTTTCTTTCATTATGTATGAGGTCCTATACTAGGTATGCTCCTTCTACATGAATATCTTGAGCTATATATACCAAGCTCCTACATTCTAGATGATTCTAACCATGCATTTTGTTCTTATTTATAAATGCCTCTTCTACATTAGACTTTTGAACTATATGTACATCATGCTTCTAGATTCTAGAGGATGTTTCTAGACATGCAATTTTATTCTATTCCTACATGCTCCTATACTACTCAAAAAATTGAAAGAAGACATGAAGTAAATTGTTTGACTTAGTCATAGTAGAGATCTGGAGGATCTTCCTTCTTTTGTGCCTTGTTCTCTTCTTTCATTTCTTGAGCCACATGAGCTTCTTCCCTTTTCCTCTTGTTGTTGTTGTCCTTCTTAAGCTTAGGACAATTCCTTTTGTAGTGTCCATAATATTGGCATCCAAAACATTGGATTTTAGACATGTAATTTTTGTTTTTCTTTGTGGATCAAATTTTCCAAATTTACCCTTTCTTTTGGCCATGGTAGCGAATGCTTTCTCCTTTGATCCTACGCCTTCCTTTACTTTAAGTTTGGTTTCCTTTGTCCCGCATAGAGACCACATTTCACTGAGTGTGGTTTCTTCCTTCTTAGCATATATGCTTGAGGTGAAGTTCCCCAAATCCTCAGATAGAGCATTGAGTACTACATTTTTCATCTCTTTGTTAGACATGAATTCCCCAAGCTCTTGAAGTTGATCTCTAATTTCAAAGATTTTCATGAAGTAGGGAGCTATTCCTTCCTTTTTTATCTTCATCTTGTGCAATTCATTCCTTAGAGATATTACTTCTCTAGTTGTGGATACCAAGAATAACTCTACTATCTTATAATAAATTTCTTTTGATGTTTCAAATTTGGAGACATAAGGAATGAGAGAGTCTTTGACTGATTTTATTAGAATCCTTTGAGCTCTTTTCTCATCCTTATTGTATTTATCGAAGGCTTGAGTTTGTTCCTAAGCAGGGATAGTTATATTCCCTTTGACATGTTCTAGGATTTCATTCTCCTTGGGAAGTAAATCAGTTCTCTTCTTCCATGCATGAAAGTTATTGGTACCTACCAATTTGTTTCTTTCATTGCAAAAATACATTGATGTGTATTCAGAAGGGGACATGTACTTACTTGATATATTCTAAGATGTAATAGATTTGCTTCCTCCTTGAAGAATTGTTGGCTTGCCTTCCTAGGATCTTTATGTTCTTCAAGTTGTCTTTTCCAAGTGGACTTGCTTGATGATTAGATTTTCTTGATGACTTGTAGCTTGATGTAGGTCGTGCTTCATCTACTCTTCTTTTTAGGTGTCATCATGTAAGGCACTTCTTCTTGTTATGTATAATTCCTTGATGGTTGATGGATTGTAGAACTTCTTGTCCTTGAAGTGATTGAGACTTCTAGGCTTTATGCTTCAACCTTGTAGATGTCCTTCCTTGATGGTTGTTCTTGAGATACCCTTTCCTTGATGTGTCACCTTACCTCTGATACCATGTTAAAGAATCTAGGGCAAATTAGGTGTAGTGTGATTCTTCATTACTTGATAAAAATTTGTGGAGGCTTTTTACATTTTCTTGTTAGCTTAATCTTCTTCTTATTATTATTAATGCATGTTTGTGCACTTCACCAAACTACTACCAAAACATAATAACAAGAACACAAGATGTTGGCTCTTTGCTAGGGCCAAAACCTCTCTTCTCTTGAGAGAAAACCCTTTCATAAATTTCTCTTATTGAAGCTTCTATTTATCAATGCCAAACCCTAGACCCTTGACAAGAATATCCTCCAAGCACAAGTCAAGTCCTTCCTTCTTCCAGCACTTTGTCCTCCTTCTTTTAACACTTCGTTCTTCTTGCAACTGGTGATAGTCCTTTTTATGCTAGCTCTAGAAGAGATACATATATTTTATACTTAGTGAAGTATTTTATCTATAAGGATAAATTATTTCTCTTGTCCAACAAAGCTCCTTCTTGATGTATAGTTTCAAACTTGTTATGACTGTAGTGCAGCCCTAGTTTCTCACACGTGTGGGATGATTCCTTCTAGATTCTTATGATAGATTCTTCCTTTCTTCCTAGCTTGAGTGAGCCTCTTCTTCACTTGAGATAGAGGCCTTATAGGCCTACTTTGATAGCCCAAAAAATGAGAGATATGTGACTATGATAGTGTTGTTGTAATGACCACAAATAGCCCTCCTTTTCTCACACATGTGACTGTAATAAGCCCTAGAACTGACCTCTAAAGCTCAGTGTTTCTTCCTTCTTCCTCATTTTCCTTGGAGACCCTTTTCTAATCCTTTTATTACCCTTTTCTTACCTCCATACTTCACTAATTTCAGAGCTCCTTGATTGCATTTACATGGCGTGGACAACCTCTATCTATAGAGGATTATCCCTCCTTTTAGGCCAACTTGTTTAACTATTTGTAGGTCGACTTGTTGAGTAGACTTCAGATGGTTTCTATGCTTGAAGGAGCTTCTTTGATAGTGCCTTTTCATAGGAAGAGACTTTAATTTGCCTTTAGGTATTCTCTTGACTTTAATACATATTCATACATGGTGTAACATGCACTTAAGGCCGTCAACATTTCCTTTTGACTATTTGACTCACCTATAACACTTAACATGTGCTAGACATATTTCAATGAGAAAGAAACTAATTGAAATCTATTATAAAAATAAGATTTCTTTTCTTGAATAAATACAAATATCAAAAGTACATTTATGAAGACCGAACCTAGTTACATTTCTTCAACATTACATCCATCCATTTAACATTTACAAGTAAATATATGAAATAACCATGACATAAACGAGTGATTCAACCATGTTTATAACTATCATAAAACCATATAAATATCAGAGATATGACAACCATTAAATCCACATATGAATTAGTGCAAAAGTAAGAGAACTTATCTTTTATTACTCATAGGAAAATCTGACCAGGTTTGGGACTTCCACGTACCACCCAACCATAGACATGGCTAAACCAAATCTCTCTTTCAGCCAGTCACTCCCATGCCATATTCCAAGCATGAATGTGGGATCTCATAGAAAAACCAATCCAATAACAACCAATGGAATCTAGAGATTAAACCACCTCCACCCTCACCAAACCGTGATCACACCAAAACTGGTGCTATGATCACAACCGAACATAACTTGGTATTCCATCCGGAATCCATCATTATCATTGAGGAATTTTTTCATCTCCTTGTCTTTAAGGCTTTACTGCAATCCAAAAGGATCACTAGGCCCTAAACTGAGACTAGTCTCTTAGGCTTTACCACAAGCCAAACCCGGATCACTAGGCCCTAAATCAAGATTTCTCCCTTAGGCTTTACTTTGTATCCCGCCAAAATCAGTCAAGAGATTCTTAGGTCTTTGGGAATGGAACTTGAGAGAACCTCCACCCTAGATTCCAAAATCCATCCGACAATTTTAAATCTCAAAACTAAGATCAATATCCCAACACACCATGGCATCTGGGAAAAATATAGGCTAGGCTAATATCCACTGTCATAACTCGGGAAAACCATGCCACCGATAGTAAGAGAACCATACACCAGCATGCAAGCCATGCATGTCCAAAACAGCTAGTAAATCACACATGCAAAAGGTTACCTACAAGTATTCATGTTGAAGTTACTTGAGTCCTTCTTTCCTTTCCTTGATCCTTGCTTTCTTTTCCTTTCCTTTCCTTGATTTCCATTTCCTTTGCTCCAAACTAGAGTGCTCCAAGGAAACTCTAAGTGACCAAGAGTGAGAGAGAGAGAGAAAATAATGAGAGAGCTCCAAACTTGAACTGACAAAAGGTTTAATGGAAAAAAGCCATGAACTAATCCTCATAATCCTTTTTATCCACGAGGCCTCTAATGTCTCCATTTTCCAGTATTTTCCTTCAATTTCATCCTCACATGTCACCTATGACCTTTCACCATACTTTTCTCCTAATTTCCTTTATTTTCATAAATATATGTGTCAAAAATGATTTTTTTTCCTTTTAATGCCTTTTCCTAAGCCTTTGTTAATTTTCCTTAGCCAAAACACATGTCCAGTGATGCCCACTAGGATATATTTTCCCAACATTGAGCTTGGAATACGTGTCCCTTACCCGTGGTTTTATTTTTTCCTTTATTAACTTTTATTACATGAACATTTTGACCAAGGTTGTTACAGGACCTTCCCCTTGGGGAACATCATCCTTAGTGTTAAACCTCACCAAGACCTCAGCAAGACCACTGAAAAGAAAACATATTGCCTATGGAGTTTTATAACTTAGCTTATTGCAGTATTTACAATGAAGAACCTGCTCAAAAGAAAAAAATCATGACAAGATAATAATCATACCGCTTATTGGAGATTCATAACTTAGCTCATGGTGGTATTTACATCCATATAAATAAACATATCAAAAAATCAGCAAAACATATGCCAAACATAAACCAACATCAAACCAAAATTTCTTTGCCTCAACCGGCAAACAATGAATGATATAGGGCCCGCATCTGATCCGCAATCTCCCACATAACTTCTTCCGACCCAAAGTGCTCCACTGCACTCTAACTTGCTTTATGGATCTATTCTTGTGCATGAGCTGCTTCCACTACAATATGCACTAAGGCTCCAGCTAGAACTCTCCTTCTCACTCCACCTGCAATACAGACCAATCAATAACATGATCAACTTTTTTTATGTACCTCTTAAGCAATGAAATATGGAAAACATCATGGATTTTCCTTGTTGGAGGTAGTGCAAGTCCATATGCCATTGTTCCAATCCTCTTAAGGATTTCAAAAGGCCTGCAATACCATGGTTCCAACATGGCACATGAGCTAATCCTCAAAGATCTTTTCTTGGGATTGATGTGCAAATACACATTCTCCCCAACCTGAAACTCTTTGAACAACTTGTGCTTACTACATAACTCTTCTATCTATCATGTGCTTCCTTTAGATTCCTCTTTATAACCTACATTTCTTTTTCCATGTTCCTCATCGTGTCCAATCCAATAAGTACCATGTTAACTAGATCACTCCAGCTAATGGGAGTGCTACAACTTCGTTCATACAATGCCTCGAAAGGACTCATCCTCAATGACTCCTAATAACCATTATTGTATGAAAACAACACCAATGGAAGATATTCCTCCCATTTCCTCTAATGATGCATCATGTACATCACGTAGATCCTTTTGACCCTCTATGTCTGACCATATGTTTGCAGATGATAAGTTTTACTTAAGGCCAACTCTATACCCCAGCCTGCAAATAGCTCCTTCCAAACCTTGGAAGTGAACTTTTCATCCTTGTCTAACATAATCTTCTTTGGAACACCATGTAGTCTTACTATCTCTCTTATGAACACATGTGCTACCTCGTTGGTTGAATATGTAGTCTTCACCGGAATGACATAAGCTACCTTGCTCAATCTGTCAACCACAACCATAATAGAATAATGTTTCCTCACTTTCCTTGGAAGACCTATAATGAAATCCATGGAAATGACCTCCCATTTCCATTCCAAAATCACAATAGTCTATAGTAGACCACCTTGATTCTTTCATTCCAGCTTTACTTGCTGATAGTTAAAACATCTAGTTACAAACTCCGCCACTTCCTTCTTCAGATTCGGCCAATAGTAAAAAAAAAATGTTGTCAATGTCTTCTCATATCTTGGATGACCCGAATACTGTTTCACATGAAACTCCCTCAAGATAATCTTCTTCATAACACTGTAATTTGGCACATAGATCTTGTCTCTAAACCTCAACAAGCCATCTGTAGTGAGACAATAGTCTGCATCCTGGTCCCCTGTGCCTACACTTGTACTTGTACATGTACCTGCACCTATACCTGTACATGTACTATGTTGTAACCTATGCATGATCTACATGTATTTGTCATCCCATTGTCCTCCCTGGAAGATCCTATCCTGTAACTTTGTCCCATATGAGATTATACCTGCTATATGATTTACCTGTACCTTCTTGCTAAGGGAATCTACAACACGGTTCTCACTCCCTTTGATGTATCTGATCTCAAATTCAAACTCACTAAGGGTATCCAACCATCTATCTTTCCTGGTATTTAGATTCAATGTCAAACAAATACCTCAACCCACTATGATCGCTCATCAATGTAAACCTCCTATCCATAAGATAGTGTCTCCACATCTTCAATGCATGTATAATCACTGCTAGCTCTAGATCATGTGTTGGATAGTTCTGGATGTGCTCATTCAATTTCTGTGACTCATAACACACTACCTTTCCTTATTGCATGAGAACTCCACCAAGTCCCCTCTTCCAAGCATCTATACACACTACAAACTCTATGTATGGATCCATAATATTTAGAACTGGTGCATGTGTCAATAGCTGCTTAACTGCTCAAAACTATCTTCACATTTCGTCATCCATTCAAACTTCCTACCTTGCCACTGCAATGATGTGATAGGATATGCATGTGTGAGAATTTCCTTGTGAACCTATTGTAGTAACCTACCAATCCCATGAATGTTCTCACCTCATCTACTTTCTAAGGAGCTTCCCATTCCATGATGGCCCTTATCTTTTTTGAATCTACTGCTATGCCTTCCTTGAAGACAACATGCCCCAAGTAATGTACCTCAGTATGAAAGAAGTTGCACTTCCTAAGCTTAGCATACAATTGATGCTCTCTTATCAATCTCAACACTGCTACTAAATGTAACATGTTCTTCCTCATTCTTAGAATATACCAGTATGTCATCAATGAATACAATAACAAACTTTTTCAAATAAGGATGGAACACATTATTCATCAAACACATGAATGAAGCTAGAGAATTAGTCATACCTGATGGTATCTCGATCCCAATTCAATCTTAAAGAACATTGTTTCTCCCTTTAGATGATCAAACAAATCATCAATCCTTGGCAAAGGGTAACTATTCTTGATCGTTACCTTATTTAGCTGCCTATAATCAATGCACAATCTAAGAGTACCATCTTTCTTCTTTAAGAACAACAATGGTGTGCCCCATGGTGATACATTGGGTTTAATGTATCCTTTTTCCAACATTTCCTTTAGCTGCAACTTCAACTCTACTAACTCAAGTTGCTATTCGTATAAGGTTCTTTCGATGTTGAAGTTGCCCTTGGCACCAACTCAATAGAAAATTCTAGCTCCCTATGAAGTGGAAACTCTAAAATGTCCTCAGGAAATACATCTCGAAACTTTTGCAATACTGGGTACCTACTCAACACATCAGCATCCTCAACCTCCTTACCCTTGCCACTGGAAATATGTACTACAAATATCACACAACCCTTTCTGCAACTACGCTTAGCGTACATAGTGGTAACCATCCTTACTGATGTAGACTTCTTCTTTCCTTGCAAGGTCCTCTTTTCCCCACTATTATCCACACACTCAATGGCCTTGTTGAAGCAATCCACTTTGGTTTTGTGAAGGTATATCCAATCCATACCCAAAAGCATACTATATGAACCCAATGGAAATACATTCAAATGCACTATTGTAGGCATACCATTTAGCCACAAGCTCTTACCCAATGGTGAACTTGCTTCTTTGTACCAGTAGCCAATTGTACCAACCAAGATTCTGCATGCACTTCTTTTCTGAAATCATACTTATCTACTAGGTCAAGATTAATATAACTATAGTTAGATCCAAGATCTATCAAAATATAAACAAATTGATCACAAAGCTTATCGTGCATCTCAATGATCAATTCTTGATGATCTACCTGCTTGTTGTCCACAACTGCATAAATCAGAGGAATGTTATGACCAACATCACCAACTATATGCACCTCATGAGAACTGTAGATCTAGGGTCTACCACCACTCTGATACTATAGAAAATCCCTCTTATGATGATCCTTACCACATATCCAACACTGCAATGGTTCCCTACCATCGCCTCTAGCTTGTTGCTCCCCATGTCCCTTCTTAGTTGTATTGAATCTCTTGTAAGGAACTATATTATCTTTCTCACTTACGTCTTGATGTATTCCTCATTTTGGCGGCCATTTTACTTCATATTTGTCATTTCTCTTCAAGTCATGTTTCAGATCAACTTTTTGCTTCGACTGCTCATAACAATGCTTCAACTTTCGGATGGCCTTCTCCAACAATATAGGCTCATCGAACTCAATCCAGTCTCTATATGAAACTGCCAATCCACTAATGAATCTCTTAATCTTCATCTTCTCTTCTCTAAGGTAAGGCACATATCTCAACAACTCCAAAAATATACTAGCATACTCCTCATCTATCATAAAACCCATCCGCAACTCATAAAACTCCTTAGCTCTGTCATCATAATAACTCTCAGGAAAGTACTTCTTGAAGATCCTTTCAAATGCATGCCAAGTCAATTCATCCTCATGTATGTCCTTGATATTATTCACGTCTTCCCACCAAATATCCTCTTTACCTTTGAGACTGAAAAGGGATGTCCCTTCTTTCATCTTTTCTGAGTAATCATGCAATCTAAAGAATTTCCTCATACCAAGAAACCAAGCCTCCGCATATTGTGATTTCTTCATCTATCCATCAAAGGTAGGTGCCTTTTCCTTCTTGAACTCATCTAGAAAGTATCCCCTATCAATCCTCTTGTACGAGTGATAATGATGACGATCATGATGTCTATCAGAACCAAAACTAGAGTAATACCTGTGTTTGTCACCCCTCATATCCGAAGTGTACAACATCCTGCCATCTCTGATAGTTTCAAATCTATCTGACATATGTCTACTATGAGACCTACTTCCATATGCCCCATTAGTTATTTCCTTGTGTCCATGGCTGATCCGAAGAGGTCCCTGTCACTACAAATCTGAAAAAATCTGAAGTAATATCGCATACAGCTTTGCTTGTTCCTCTTGTGCCTGCATGATTTTGTCATTGTCCGATTTGCAAATTATTATTTCTTCCTTCATGCTTCTCAATGTATCTACTAATTCAGAATATTTCCCCACACCACGCTGCCCATCTAATTCATAGGGAGATTCTATGTAGTTTACCACCTTTCCAGCCATCTGATCTCTTTCCTGGAAGGCATACTATGTTAGCTAAACCAAATCAACATCAATCAACTAACCTTAGCATAACATGGGGATGATACCTTGTCTGCAAGATCATCAAATCAACGTGATGCATGTACAACATAACCATAATAACATATAGACATATATCAATAAGTGCATCAACTCATAACCATCATACTAACTAGGTTCGAGTCATCAATGCAAGGCCATATCAACAATGCATGCTATGACCTCATGCATGACAACAACCACTACTCCAGTATGGACATTGCCTCATGCAACTATCCACCTACATAAACAATTCATAATCAACTACGCATACACATAACTGCATGTAGTCGAGCATAAGAGATTAATTCTTGTAATCAACCTACAAGATTGAAGCATGAAATCAAATAACCAAGAATGAAACCCAAGGTACAAGGATGTAATCAAGATTCATATAATTGTATAAACAGTCATATACTCATGACGATGCATTCCATAAAACTGACATTAAGTTCCTCATGATAACCTTACTACTACCATGATCAATTTTATGCAGTGCAACAAGCACATGGAATGCAAGTGTAAGAGCCAAACACGCAACTGAAATGCATGCATGACCAACACATTCACCATATCTGTAGCACTAGATATGACCCAAAGAGAGTGTAACCATGCTCTCATACCAATCTGTAACACCCCCTCCCAAGTCTACTCAAACTAACCATGCCAACCGGGGTAAACATGAGGAGAAATGCTACTACAATCAAATTCGACCTCCTAGGTCACCTTAAGGAAGTGGAATTGATGAAACATCACATATAGTCATCCAAATCATCAACAAAACCCTCAGGAGACAAGTTAGCCACTTAGATAGAATGTTCTTGGGTCCCACTACTATTTTTTAGCTTTTCGGCCATAGTCGCTCTCATGCTATGGGCAAGGGAGCGACCAGCAAGACAAAGTCACTCTCACAAACCTACCTTCCGGCAACTGTGGACCAGAATTGCCAGTTTATGCCAACAACCCCAGGATTTAAGCTGCTTTTCTAGCCCAAAATCCTATCCTCTACCCAAAACTTGTTGTAACTTCTAGAATTCTGAAAGGAGTTCGGATTTTCCACAGTGTTCAGATTTTAGGGTACGATCATATCAGCATTAATGCACCGGATCACATCAGAACTCCGCAGTTAAGCGTGCTTGGGCTAGAGTAGTACTGGGATGGGTGACCTCCTGGGAAGTCCTAGTGGCCCATAAAATATGAACACTGTGGAAAATCTGAACTCCTTTCAGAAATCACACCACAGTAATCTGCAATCCAAAACTTCTAGAATTCATTAAAAAAATAATAACAATGTTGATCAATAATCACCCTTAGGACTAGGCCTAAGCATCCCCAACTAGGACTGACATTCTGTCAAACACTTGGCATCAATGCAACCTACAGGTCTAGGATACAAGACAGAGTATAAATGACTAAAACAACTTATGAAACATAATCAAAATGATCACCTCCTTCTCCATTGAACTACTACATCATCAATTAGGTGTTACATCCATCCATTTAATAGGTACAAGTAAATATATGAAATAACCATGACATAAACTAGTCATTCAACCATGCTTATGACTAGCATAAAACCATATAGATATCAAAGATATGACATCCATTAAATCCACATATAAATCAATGCAAAAGTAAGAGAACTTAGCTTTTATTACACATAGGAAAATCTAACCAGGTTCGAGACTTCCACATACTGCCCGACCATAGACATGGCTAAACCAAATCTCTCTTTCAGTCAATCACTCTCATGCCATATTCCAAGCATGAATGTGGGATCTCATAGAACAACCAATCGAAGAACAACCAAGGGAATGCACAGGTTAAACCACCTCCACCCTCACCAAACCATGATCACACCAAAATCGGTGCTCTAATCACAACCAAAAAAAACTTGGAATTCCATCTGGAATCCATCACTATCCTTGAGGAATTTTTCATCTCCTTATCTCTCAATATTTACAGCAATTCAAACTAGATCACTAGGCCCTCAAACGAGACCAGTCTCTCAGGATTTACCGAAATCCAAACTCGAATTACTCTTAGGTGGTATTAACATCCATATACATATACAAATATCAAAACATTCGCAAAACATATGCCAAACATAAACCAACATCAAGGCAAAACTGCTTTGCCTCAACCAGAAAACAATGAAGGATATAGGGCCTGCATCTGATCTGCAATCTCCCATGTAGCTTCTTCAGGCCCAAAGTATTTCCACTACACTTTAACTTGCTCTGTCACTCTGTTCTTATGCATGAGATTCTTTCACTACAATATGAATTAAGGATCCAACTAGAACTCTCCTTCCTGACCCACCTGCAATACAGACCAGTCAATAACATGATCAACACCCTTTATGTGCTTCTTAAGCAATGAAATATGGAAAACGTCATGGAATTTCACTGTTGGAGGTAGTGCAAGTTGATATGCCACTTGTCTAATCCTCTTATGGATCTCAAGAGACCTGCAATACCATGGTGCCAACTTGGTACATGAACCAATCCTCAAAGATCTTTCTTGGGCTTGATGCACAAATACATATGCTCCCCAACCTAAAACTATTTGAACACCATGTGCTTACTGCATAACTCTTATTTATATCATGTGTTTCCTTTATATTCCTCTTTACAGCCTGCATTTCCTACTCCATTTCCGTCAACATGTCTAGTCCAATAAGTAAATGTTCACTGGATCACTCCAGCTGATGGGAGCATTACAACTTCATCCATACAATGCCTCAGAAAGAGTCATCCTCAATGACTCTTGATAACCATTATTGTATGCAAACTCCACCAATGGTAGACACTCCTCCCATTTCCTCCATTAGTGCATCACATATATCATGTTGACCCTCTCTGTCTAACCATCTACATGTGGATGATAAGTTGTACTGAAGGCCATCTCTATACGCAAGCCTGCAAATAGCTCCTTCCAAAACTTGGAAGTGAACTTTGCATCCCTGTCCGACACAATCTTCTTTGGAGCACCATGTAGTCTAACTATCTCTCTGATGAACACCTTTGCTACCTCTTTGCTAGAATATGCAGTATTCACCGGAATTGATGTAGGAGCATCTAGGCCTAGTCAACAATGTGATGGTGTGGTCACATGTTGTGGCTATTGAAAGTTTGGAGGAAGACTTGGTTATTTAATTTTATTAATTGAAAGTATGTAAGTAGTTAATTATTGCCTAATTCTAAACAGAATTGGGAATAAGTGGCAAGTGATCCTCCTTGTGTGGAGATCAAGCCAAGTAGTTAGAACTGTCCATATTAGGATAGGATTTGATTTCTAAATATGTAGTCTATCCCTTCAATTATGAAGGAGATGGTTAGATAGGACATATATGTATTTCCCTTTCTTTTCTGGAATGGAGATTCGAGAGACAGAGAGAGAGGATTCACGAGGGAATTGCAAGCCTATGGGAAGATGAGGAACATAGGCCACTAATTGAAGAATCAGGCCAAAGAGGAAGGATTTAGGAGAGCATAATAGTGTGTGGATTGTAATTGAAAAGAGGTCTTTTAATTTTTTAAATCGGACAAGGGGGGACTCTGTAATCTTTTTATGTGGAATGAATGATATTGCTGTGTTTATGATTGATTATCGGGTCTACGGAAACCTTTGTATGCTCTCAAATTCTTTGTATTTCGGTCGGGAGAATATACCTTAGTTTTTTTGTGTTTAATGCCATAATCATGTGATTGATAGAAGTTGTGGCTTTCTTTTAAATTTCATTACTTGAGGCATGTCGGCAAGTCTTTTTACTTAGTTTGGTTCCACAAGAGACACCCATTTTACACTAAAATGAGCGCAAAACATAGTCGGATTTGGAATCTGGACTTAAACCTTTTATAGATGAGGAACTATACTTTATCGGGTCCGAAAGTTTGATCAGATCGGTGCATTGGAGTGGAAGGAGCCTGGCAAGTGGACATTGTGATTGGCGATCGCACAATTAAACCGTGGTTGTTAGATCATGATCATCCATGACCATTGGATCACGGAAGCAGTTTTGTAATAGTGTATGGCATTTCAGATGGCGGAAGGACTGTAAATAGTATTGAGTAGTGGTTGGCCGATTCCATTCACCATTCGACACGTAGCATGAAGGTGAACAGGGAAACCACTTTATCAGGCAATTAATTCCCGTGTTTATTGTCCACCTGAAATAAGATGTGGGTCGTCGAATCCGCTACACGCGGATTGATGATGGATAATGGGCAACAGTTTAAATATTTGGGTTTGTGCTGACCGTTGGATAGGAGATCTATTGAACGATGGAGATTAGTCGATCAGAGATCGGAGATATGGAGTGATAGTGAGAATGCAATGGACCAAGGGATGGATCCGCCGATATATAGAAGCGGGCTTATAAATATTTGAGATTTGAATATATGCATGGGTGGGGTTTTCCTTTGTATTTCCTTTGTTCTAGTTATTTCTGATATATGTATTAAGTCAAGGTTTTTATGGTAAAAGTGGGGTTTTAAGGTTAAATGCATATTGAAATGCTCCTGATAGTGTAAAGGCCCCGATAGCTTAAGTGGTTCCTATTTTAAAGGGAAAACACCTAATTATGCTTCTGATATGCATATGTGGGTATGAAGCTTTGAAGGTTTATCAAGGTGAATTAATCCCGATAAGGTGTGAGGGTGTAGCAACCTTATGGTTGCATCAATTTTTGGTATCAGAGCAGGAAAAGGGAAGAAAAATTCTGACAAGAAGGATGTCTTCCTTATGAAAGTTATGACATAAAAGGTATGAAAGTTGTAGCAATTGAATGAATGGAAATGTTGGGCACAGGACTATAGCAGTAAGACTATAAAAGAACTTTTAGAAGTTCTTAGAGATTGTAGCATAACCTTATTCTAGATGAGGCTTGGAATAGATAGGGACAGAGGAGTCCTTGAGAGAAGTGGAGCAACCAAAGAGGGAGAAAGAGTGATTAGTGCAAGTTCTAAAGAAAGAGGACTTGGAGACCAGGCAAAGGAGAAGCTTGGTGAGAAGATCAACTTAGAAGGAAGTTGATTGGTTGCAGGAGTAGGAGCTCACATAGAAGAGAAGATGGCTATGGAAAGTCATATGGAAGGTTCAGAAGAAGGCTACAAGATGGAGGAGAAGAGTGCTCAAACAATCCATAGGAAACAGATGAGTCAAGCAGAGATTGACAAGGAAATAGCTAAGATAATAGAAGAACTTGATGTGTTAGTAATGTGGAGAACCAAAGACAAGGTTGGGTCTTGAAGAGGAAGCCAATGAAGTGGCCTAAGTTGTAGAGAAGGCTGCAACAAGAACAAGTAAAGTGGTTGATGAAAAACCTTAGAGAAGTAGAAGCAGAAATGGAAGATTCCATTTGTAGACCAGAATAGGGTGAAATGTTGGGTGAAGAGGATAATGGGAGATCAGTTGAAGATCTCATGGACTATTGGAAAATTTAAGAACAATTCAAAGATATGATGACAAGGGAAGCAGATGAGGCAATGAAGCCTTGTGATTTTGATTCTCATACTTTGTGTATGCTTTCAGGATATGCAGAGGATAATGGACAGTCTGGTGAAACTGTCACAAACAAGAATGAAGCTCTTGAGGAGAAGTATGATGGAGGATTCCTTTTAGAGGAAGAAGGTGTTGATTTATTGCAGCAGAGAAAGTTCATATATGAAATTCTATTTGGTGCAAGACAGTCAGATGATGTTGATATGGACCAGATGTCTAATGAAAATGCCATAGTGGTATTCCAAGAAGGTAAGAAAATGAATTTGTCTGATGAAATTGATGAAAGAACTTTGCAATGTGATAGTGCAGGAAACAGGATAACTCAAGAGGATTTCCAGGAAAAGAATGAAGCTGAGAATGGAAGTTGTGATGAACTGCTGGAGAAATTTCACATGGAATTAGAATTCTTGGAATGACTGCTCAAGGAACCTAAAGGAGAAATGAAGCTTTCAAAACCTGATGAAGAAAAGGATATGGTTACTATGCATGATAAGGATGAACTGTCTCTAACATTTAAAGAGTTAAGTAAATGTTTAGACTCTTCAGTTAATGATGTGACTGTAGGTATGGAAGACAACATTAATAAATATGATGCTGAAATCAGAGAAATTGAGCAGAGATTATTTGAATGTGAAATGAAAGATCAGAAATAATAAGAACGTTATGTCCTCACAGACATGAATGAGACAGAAGAATTAATCCAACAAGATAAAGATGGAAGGAATCAGCAATTTCAAAAGAGATGATCAGCAACATGAGAATGAATTTGAGGAAGACATTAGATTGTAGGAGTATAGCAACTGGCAACAGAATGAAGAACAAGAGACTAGTTTGGAAGTAATGAGAGCATAAGTGAATATAATAATAGAAGGGCTACAAAGAAAGACAAGTGAAGACCGAAGATACAGATGGAGAATGAAGAAAAGAGTCAAGTGGAAGCTATTGCAACAGAGGTGGAATGGCAAGTTGATGAACGAGTTCAAGGAACTTGAACAAATTCATATTGATTTGTTAGAGAAGGAGAGACTTAAAGGAATGGAGCCACAGCAAGAAGGATCTGCTGAAATCCAGAAGATCTATGATGGAAGATTGGTGCTTGGAGCATCAAAAGAGGATGAAAGGTATTGTATTTTGAAAACTGAAAGTTCTTGTGTGCTTGCAAGTCATGTAAACTTGAGGGAAAACAAGAAGTTATTGGAAACTACCATATCAACAGGTGAAGAGATGACTACTCACAGTCATATGAAGAATAAAGAGAAAAGTTATAGTAAAGTGAAGAAATATGTCCAGTCAGATGACATCCAAAGGATAAATCAAAAGGAGGATGGTAAAGGAATTATTGAGATCAAATAAGTGTTTGGAAAGAAAGAGATCCATTCATATAAATATGGAACAAAGAGTTTTCTCAGGAAAACGGATGAAGCTAATACAAACCAAATGAAGAATATTATGAAGACCTTAGTGTCTTAGAGTTTTGAAACTAATATTTTGTGTGTAAATGTAGGATACACTAAAGTAAGGCAATTGTTTAATGTTGTCATAAGTGAAGGGAAAAGTAAAGATATGCTTTTTCAGAAGTTAAAGGAAGGAAATTCACATAATCTTGTGATGCATAGGAAAGAGTCATTGTTAAACATAGTTGTAGTGAATTATGTATATATTAGACAACTATTGAGGACTGAAGCCAAAGGAGAACAACTACTGAAGGTTGATATAGAAGACTTTGTAGATGTTAAACAGTTATTGAATATTATTGACCTTGAAAAAAGCCAGAGTAAAGAAGGACTATATGGAAAAGAAGTTGTCAGAAATGTTGGCATAATGAGGAAACAAGGCAAAGCACTTGTGATTAATAAATTGATTGATTCTGGTGAAGACCTATATGCAGGAACAAGGCAATGTGAAGTCAATTTGAAACAAAGAGCTGATTCTGAAGATCAGATTTAAGGAAGGATGAGATCAGAATGTCTCAAAAAGATGGAATGATGTTGAATTTGCAGTATGGAACTGTTGAACTGGAGATGAGTTCAAGAGATGATAGTAACAGGATTACTATCATGCTACAAGAAGTTATTGATGAAGAAGAGGCTGAAGATGACATTTCAAAAGCAGAAAATGTTAGAAAATTATATATTACGGAGCAATGGAACACATAAAATATTGCAGAAATATAAACACAGAAAACGCACAAAACAAGAGAGACACAGATATACGTGGTTCACCCAGTTTGGGCTACGTCCACCTCGAACAGCCCGTCCTTCCTTTCTATTATCCAGCAAAATGAAGAGACACAACCTACAGCAAAGCCACTGTAATATCATCTGTTTTCTCTCACAGTCTCACCTCTCTGTTTCTCGCTCACACACCGAATACACATCTATATCGCCGCCTCAAATACAATACCCTCATACAAAGAGAGGGGTTGCCTTCTAGGGCAAAAAACCCTAAACTAAACATAAGTTCTACCGTCAGATCATCCGCCTAATGAACGGCTCCGATTGACTAGAAATTACTATACTTTTACAAGGCAAATTTACATCTGTTTTTAGCTTCGGGGGCGCTGCCCCTGAGCCCCCGCCGGGGGACCGCTAGCCCCCGGACCCCCCAGCCGGGGGGGATCGGCCCCCCCGGACCCCCGCGGGGGGGACAAGTTACCCCCGCGTGGAGGGGTGTACAAAACTTCCAGGGGTATACATCCGGCTGAAACAAAGACCTCTGAACAATCATGCTCCACACACAACAATCTCCCACTTGGAGAATAATTGTAGCAACTCCATCGCTGCTTCATTTGCTGGACAATGACTCCTCCCTTGGACCTGGCTGTTCCTCATCTTCATCGTCATCCTTGAAGACCAATTGAAACTGAGCATGTTCTCAGCTTCTCCTTGGTTACAACTTTTTTTAGCATATCTGCAGGATTCTGGCTAGTGTGTATCTTTTCCAGCTTCAACTGTCCATCTTCCAACACTGATCGTATGAAATGGTACTTGAGCTGTATGTGTTTAGTCCTGGAATAAAATGTTGAGTTCTTTGCAAGATGAATGGCACTTTGGCTATCACTGTATAATGTGCCCATATAATGCTCCTTACCCAATTCACCCATAAACCTTTGTAACCAAATCATTTCTTTACTAGCCTCTGTAGCAGATACTCTGCTTTTGTTGTTGAAAGTGCAACAACACTTTGGATTTTTGAAACCCAACTGACAGTTGTTCCACCAACAGTAAATACATATAATGTAGTGCTCCTCCTGTTATCTCTGTCACCTGCCATATCTGCATCAACATATCCCTGTAGGGAGATGTTTGAACCACCAAAGCATAATGCTTGATTTGTGGTACCTTTCAAATATCTGAGAATCCATTTCACTGCCATCCAATGTTCCTTTCCTGGATTGTTCATGTACCTGCTTACAACTCCCACTGCATGTGCAATATCAGGCCTTCTGCAGACCATTGCATACATTAAGCTTCCAACTGCTGATGCATATGGAACTTTAGACATATAATCCATGTCTTCTTGGGTCTTTGGGCACATTTCCTTACTAAGTTTGAAATGGCTAGCAAAAGGTGTACTAACTAGTTTTGCATTGTGCATATTAAATCTTTTCAACATCTTTTGTATGTACTGATTCTGAGACAATGTTAATTTGCGATTTTTCCTGTCTCTAGTGATTCCCATACCAAGGATTTGTTTTGCAACTCCCAAATCCTTCATTGCAAATGAATTTGCCAATTTTCTTTTGAGCACATTTATTTCCTGCATGTTAGACTCTGCAACAAGCATGTCATCTACATATAATAACAATATAATATAGCTGCCATCATTTTTCTTTTTCAGATAAACATAATGGTCAAAGTGACATCTAGTATAACCTTGTTCAGACATAAACTTGTCAAATTTTAGATACCACTGCCTTGGAGCCTGTTTTAAACCATGCAAGCTCTTCTTCAACCTGCACACTAGTTTCTCCTTCCCTTTCACCTCATATCATTGTGGCTGCTGCATATATATCTCTTCCTCCAAATCCCCATGGAGAAATGTTGTCTTTACATCTAACTGCTCAAGATGTAAATATTCAGCTACTACTAGACTTAAAATAGTTCTGATTGAAGTCATTTTAACAACAGGAGAAAATATTTCATCAAAATCAATACCTTTCGTATGTGCAAACCCCTTCACCACAAGTCTAGCTTTGTACCTTTGTTTTCCTCCATCTTCTTCCTTTAGACTGTAAACCCATTTATTCTTCAATGTAGTTTTTCCTGTAGGCAACCTGACTAAGTCCCAAGTCTGGTTATGCATTAAGGAGTCCATCTCTTCTTCCATGGCTACCTCCCACTTCTTCCTACTTTCAACCTACATTGCTTCTTCATAACATTCGTGTTCACCAGAATCAGTCAACAATAAATAATATAATGAAGGTGAGTATCTTTCAGGGGGTCTACTTATCCTGGTATATCTTCTAACACCACTTTCAGGTGTTTGTGGTGCCTGTTGCTATTGTGGTGGTTGTTGTTGTTGTGGTTGTTGATTATTATTATTTTCAGGCACCTTTACTGTTTCAGTGATTTCATCAAGGACTGTGTATTCCTTGTTTTCTTTTTCCTGTTTCTTTTCCTGCAACTGATTCTTATACAAGACCTTTTCATTGAATATTACATCTCTGCTCCTAATGATTTTGTAATTTTCGTAATCATATAAGCGATAACTAAAATCATTAACACCATATCCAATAAAGGTACATTTCTTTGACTTTGCCTCAAGCTTTGTTCTATTTTCTTTATCAATATGGACAAAGGTCTCACAACCAAAAGGCTTTAAAAAAGAGTAGTTTACCTTTTTACCTGTCCATGCTTCCTCTGGAACACCACCATCCAAGGAACTTGAAGGCCCTCTGTTTATTAGATAAACAACAGTATCTACAGCATCTGCCCAAAACTGTAAAGGCAAACCTGCATGCAATCTCATGCACCTTGCACGCTCCATGATTGTCCTGTTCATCCTTTCTGACACACCATTTTCTTGTGGTGTTCTTGGAACTGTCTTCTCTCCACGAATTCCATGCTCTGAACAGTACCTATCAAACTCTTTGCTGCAATATTCACCTCCATTATCTGATCTAAGA
>APFE030242315.1:0-14510 GCA_000404065.3 Pinus taeda
AGAAAGCATAAGAATGGCGATCCGTGTTAGTCAAATTTCAGTGTAAGGGAAATCCCATAAGGACTTATAAAGGTAAGGATGATTTCCCTCCTGAGATTTAATATATGAATTTCATTTAGGTATGAGGGTAGATGTCTCAAATTTTGAGACGATGATAGCTTTTATTTTTATTTTCTTATTTTTTATTGAAATGGGTCTCAGTTGGGTCTGAGAAAAAATCAGAGATTTTCAGCCATGATTACAATTCAGTGGCAAGAAAAACCTCATATTTTCATTCAATATGGTGTTTGTGGGTTTCCATTTTTTCCATGTTGCATTCGAAATTAGTTTATTTTTAATTCTCTCTGGAAAATGATTAATTATGGGCTTCACTGAATATCATAAAATTCTCATATTTTCAGTGCACTGGATCTGGGTTTGCATGTGATCATGTTGATTATGGTGGTTAACATGATCACATGCAAACCCAGATCATTGTTGAGGGAATTATGTCCTCTGGTCCAGTGTATAACCATTTATGTGTCCATGGACATAATGGCTAATAGCCTTCTGGCAGCAGGGGCTTCTCCGTCCATGGTTCATGCCTTTGAAGAGATTGCATATTTTACTCCTCATGCTAAGGGCTTGTGCATCAATATTGGGACTCTGACCCCTGATTGGACTGTTTCAATGAAGGCTGTTGCAGCCAAGGCTGCAGAGGCTCAGAATCCTTGGGTATTGGATCCAGCGGCTGCAGGGGCTTTTAAATATAGAATGAATAGATGTCTGGAGCTTGTTGATCTTAAACCCACAGTTATACGAGGAAATGCTTCAGAAATCTTGGCATTAGCTGGTGCTTCTATTGGCTCAGCCAAGGTAAATCCTTAATCCTTATGTGATATTTTAATTCCTGTCAAGTGGGTTTTGATGATTCTGGCACAAATGGTTAGAAGGGTCATTCACACTGTTATCAATATGCGCTTGCAATGTTGGCTTTATGCTTCTCATCCAATCATTTGATTGAACTAGGGTACAGGGGACCAGAATCTATGGTTTCTTTTTCTTCTTTGTTGATGGACAGAGTAGGTCTGGTGAGGATGTTTGCTCCTTATTGGTTGATATTGCGATCGATATTGAAACATAAATTCTTTACCTGATCTTGAGAATTTAGAAATTGAGCCTAGATTCAATGGGATGTATCTCTACATGGTCACTAGATGAATATTATGAATGGAATAATTTCACCTCTTGATGATTTCATGATATTCTTATACGGTCTATCAACAGGTGCCTTGTTTTCCATTTCCAATAGAGTCCAAACAAATGCTTAGACCGTGTTTTAATATTATTGATGGGATGCTGTTATCTTACGACGTTATGCAGCTCCAGTGTACTCTGTGTTTCTCCTTTGATATTTAGGATTATCGACTGCCACTGCCAAATGTCAATTGCTTAAGCTGATTTATTCCACACATGTCAACCTTGCGTATCCCTAGTAGAAACCAAGTATCTGAAATGTCATTATCACAGATATCCTTCTGATGCAGTACATAACACCCAATAATAGGATATTGCAATTCACCTTAGCCATGGATGATATGAAACCCACTCTCAATGCTGAATGCAGGAAACAGGGTCCTAACAAATAAGCTTTTCATGTTTTTACCACAAACTCTAACCTACATACTTCACTTCGAAAATTCTCAGAGAATGATATTCTTTTTCCCATGCTATAGAAAATATTTCTGTAGGCTTCTAAGGCGGGTCCAGTATCAATGTGATTGTGTCTTGGCTAAATCAATGTTTTCAAAACTGGAGCAGGTTGAGCAAACCAAGAGTTAGCAATGTACCTGTTTCCATCACTGCAATTGGCAGTTAGCAATGTGGTTGTTTCCATCACTGCAATTGGCACGCTAACTTGTTATAACAAACAGGAACATAGTTTAGAAATTTAGAACACAGAAGAATGATTCATTGTCTTTTAATTGCCTCCAAGAATGACAAAAAGACTGCCAAAGTAGAAAAATACAGTTACATTGTTTTATTAGCAACATATCATCATGCTCTTTCTGAATCAGAGATAAATGTTTGATGATGGGACTTGTATGTCCATTATTGACATTGGGAAGTAAGAATTACATGGTGTCCTACCTCCTTTCACATGGTCTAATATAGAATCTAGAATACCACAATTGAAGTGGAAGCCCATTTACCAGAGATTTATCCAAACACTATATATTCACCAAATCAGAAAAACAATGACTTGATTAATGACTTGAGTATGGCTATAATCAAGAGAAACTTCAATAATGCTTTCCCACATAATGCTTTCCTCAACCATGCTTTGTCTTCAGAAAATATTCGTCCATGACTCTAGGCATTAATTAGGATTTTCAATTCATGTATATTCAAATTGGAGCTAGCTTTAATCAACCATCAAACATGCAAACATTGGCATAAAAAAGAAGATGAGCTTCTGCTTTGTCTTCAAAAAATCTTCGTCCATGACTCTAGTCATTAATTAGGATTTTCAATTCATGTATATTCAAATTGGAGCCAGCTTTAATCAACCATAAAACATACAAACATTGGCATAAAAAAGAAGACGAGCTTCTGCCAGAGAAAAGGAGATCTCGAAGCACACGAGTCATTATTATCTCAAAGCTGCTTGTGACTCAACAATAGTAGACTTCTGGGCCCCAGGGGTTAGACTGAGAGGACAAAGCTCAGGTGGTTAATGCTCCGCCTCAATTTGAATTCACAGAATTAATTGTTCTGTGTGGCTGGGCCTCTCCATGAGACCTAGGGTTTATAGTGGCAGCCCAATGGACTCAAACCCATGCCTAGTGGGTATGAATCCACTTAGTTATTGATTCCCTTAATAGAAATAAAAACAAGACTTTCCTGCAAGCCTCGTACAACCCATCCTACCTCTATGGGCTCCATCGGTTTGCAAGTCCGGGTTCGTTTTAGGATCTGTTGTCTTTCAGAGGCGAATCAAAAAAATGGGCTCTTGGGAGCAGTCCACAGTGCCGAGCATTACATGGAAGCTATTCATCATTGTGCTGCTGCTGATTTTCCTGGAAGATCATGCAGTGGTTGGTGACAATGCTTCTGATAAAAAGGCCCTCTTGGCTTTCAAGGCAGCGGTTGGGAAGCGTCTGAACTGGTCTCAGTCCACAAATCCGTGCACCCCCATGGTTCGGAATTACGTGTATAGGATCCAGTGTGACAGAGGTGAGACTCCCTGGACGGTCTCTGTTTGGGTCAATCCCATCGGGAATTCTAGGAAACTTGAGCGAGTTAAGAGTATTGAGCTTGAGATACAACTCGCTCAATGGTCCTGTACCTTCAGATCTAGGTAAGTGCACTCAGTTGAAGAAGCTGTACTTACAGAGCAATGGATGTACCGGGCCCATACCATCATTTTTTTCTACGTTTCCCAATCTAGTTATTATGAATCTAGCCTTCAATAGGTTTAGTGGCCCTATTCCTAGCTCTCTGAGCAATTTGCAGAAATTGGCATCTAGACAATAATTCTTTAAATGGATCCATTTTTGCATTAAATCCCCCTAATCTGTAGCAATTGAATGTATCAAAAAATCAACTCAGTGGATCTGTGCCTCCCACACTGCGAAAGTTCCCCGCGATTTCATTTCTCGGGAACTCTTTTTGTGGGTCTCCTTTGCTATCTTGTGAAGGCGTTGCCCCATCACCCAATCCTTCAAGTGGGCACAAGGGAAAAAATAAGCTGGGGGGTTGGGCCATTGTGGGTATTGTTTTAGGATGTTTAGCCCTACCTCTATGCGCTCCGTCCGTTTGCATCCCTGCCAAAACAAGAAAACCATTAAAAAAAAAGATAACTCTAAAAACAGAACAGAAGCAAAAGTAAGAAACTTGGCCTGGCGCTCCTTCACTTGCAGAAAAATCTGCCCTGGGTGGCCCTCCTCCTGTAGAAAAAGCTCGTGCAGCACACAACTGGCTAGGTAGACAGATGGGCTGGGCTCGGTTTAATTAATCTTTTAACTAATAATTGTTTTTTAATGTATTCTTTGGACGGTGTTTTTTAATAGTTTTTTTGGACGACAGAGAATTGTTGAATCGTCTAACAATAAATCTAACGATTGAGATTAGGACAGAAAGACATTTAGGGGAGTTCATTTCAAAGGGAAACGCCTTACGGCGTAATTAAGGCCCATGCCTCTAAATTAAACATAAATTAAGGCCAATGACCATCCTCCAACACATTAAACCTCTTTTCTACATTAGATAATGTATTTTTAACTTCAATATATTCCTTAGCAAGGTTTATGAATAATTGGATATTTGTGCCTAATATTATTTATTTTTGTAGAATATTTTGAGAATATTGGGAAGATCACAAGCATCATTTCATTAAATGATTAATGTAAGTTACTTTAAATCATTACATGTAATAAATATGATTAAGCTAGGTTTCTTTTACGTTTAGTTCACAATCTCTATGCAATTAGAATATGTTTCTTTCCTTCTACTTTCTTTCTTGCAATAGGTTAAGGTTCCATTTGGAACATTTCATTTTCTTCCATTAGTTTAGGATTTGACTTTAGCACATGCACTCCATTACATCATGACAATAAAGGAATGACACATTCTATGTTGCACATATAGTGTCGATACCTCTTACGTTTGTACAAACCACGGTTTAATAATTAAATTTGGTAGCCTTGGGAATTGTAACATTCTTGTTGCAATACCGAGACTCATCACTTTTTCGCAACGTTGTCGGGGAGGTATCAAGGTATGCATTTCCTTCTTCCCTAGTTGATTCATTTCTTTTTACGTTTTGAAGAAACAAAAAGGAATTGCATTAGGTTTATTTAATTTAAAAAGTAGAAAATTGGATTGCATTATAGTTTTCATTCAATCATAAAAACAAAAACAAAACAGGTCTCCAACACAAACCCAGCCCCGGATTTGATCATGTGGTGCAGTAAAAGCCACATCACTATTCAATTTTTCATGTAGAAGAAGAAGATGGCAAAGAATGTAGAAGAAATCGATGGAGATGATGACAATGAGGAAGATCATCTCGGATTTCCCATTCAAGATATTGACAATAGTATGCACATGAAGAACATCCCTCCATCGTTTCTTTCAAAATTTCATGGTCTAAGGTCAGAGGATCTGAAAACCTTTCTATTTGAATTTGAAATTGTTTTTACATCTTTTGGTTAGTTATCAAATACTCAAAAACTGAGATTGTTTCTGACAACATTGAAGGATAGAGCTCTTAAATGGTTCATGAGTTTAGGGACAAATTCAATAAGATCATGGAATGATATGCAAAAGATATTTATAGAAAAATATAAGGATCATGATCTTAAGGAAGAAATCTTTAAAATGAATAGAAAAGAAGATGGGAGTCTAGAGGATCTAATAGAGAGGTTCATGTATAATGTTAAGAGGTCAAAACTACATCACTTACGATTTGACACACTAAAAAACCTCTTACATAGAACAATTAGGGACGCATGGATTGATCTCCTTAATCTCATGTGTAGAGGTGATGTATAACAATTATCATTTGATGAAATTTGTGAAACATGAAAACACATATGAAGAAGAAGGGCAAGAGTAAGTCAATCACATCAAGCTCAGTAAGTTAAGCTAAACTTGGAAATTTGTTTGATGACTTTAAAAGATAAATTATTAGCAATCTAAAAAAACAATTAGAAATGTTAAGAATACAAAATGTGCAAAAAGAAGATGTGTGTGCTGTCCATATAGAATCACATGATGTTAAATATTTCTCCTCATTACCAAGGTTGAAGGAAGTTCACCAAGAGAATAATGGAGCAAGTCATTTTCCAATGCAACTATGTTATGTAGCTCCAAGAGGACCTTGACAACCTATTTAGCCTGATATGATGCAAGAGCCTATTCACAATTTCATGATTATGTACATCCACCTCAGAGTAATTGGAACACACCCTTTCCTTGGCAACATTTGCCATCTCAACCCCAAAACCAATCTTGTTAACAAGGTTGGCAAGGAACTTATGGGAGCCATCCACAATATCCTCAGTGTTTTCCTCAATATCTTCCATACCAAACTCCATGATATCCTTACCACTCACCTCCACCACAAGCACAACCCCAACCACATCCATCTCAAATATCCACTCCCACTCAACTACCTGTACAAGCATTTCCAAACCCGCACATTGAAGTAGATCAACCCACTTATAATGCCGAGGTACAACACTTCCAAAAATATCCTCCTGATATCAATGATATTCACCACAACTCAGGAAGATTATTGCAAAAAATAGATTATCTTGACATAATTGAAGGACCACATCCAGAAAAAGAAGATTCGAAAGAGAAGATCAAAGAATCATGGGCTGCACTTGATGAAGAGAAGACATCAAACTCAGAGATTGGGAAAGCTCCCTCATGGTTACTATCAAATCCTCCATGTATTCAAGAGATAAATCAACAAAAAGAGGAACAATTGAAGGTCATGGTAGAAGAAGACATCCAAGATGATCCAAATCAACAAGTGGACTAGAGGCATCACAACTATGTTTAAATATGGTTCTAGACTATCACTAAGTTGTAGCAATACTCTCTTCAATTGTGCCTAACATCATCAAAGTCAAAGCATTTGATCACTCAAATTGACGAACATGTCAAAGCATAAATTTCAAGCCTTCAAACCATTTTCTCTATCATCTTGATGTGCACATGGCTCCATTGGAAGTATTCTTATACTTGAAAGTGATTTTGTTTTCAAGTAGTGTAGGGTAGAAAAAAAAATTAATAAGAGAAAAAATAAAAATCTCAGGTTAAAACCTCCTTGGAGGTGCCTCAGATTGGGTCATTGATTGAAAACCTCCTTAAGGCAGTCAATGGGTTGGAAAAAAAAAGAAAAGAGACAAAAAAGAAAAGATCCTAGGTGAAAACATCCTTTGAGGTGCTTAGGCAGACCTACAAGTTGAAAACCTCCTTGAGGCGGATAGTAGGCCTAGAAGAAAAAAAAGGGAAAAAATAAAAAATCCTTGCTCCATGTATCTCTTTGATGAATGTAGGTTCTCTCCAACATCTACAAGGAACAAAACCAAGTTGGCACCAAAGAAAAAAAATAGGTCAAACATAGTCAAAAGAGTCAAATTTTGACTTTATCCTCCTTTTCTCACATGCTCCAACAGGACCTAGGCCATGCCAATGCATCACCCTCATCTATTTCCACCATCTACCCATCATTCTCAAGGTTTTCCCATTCACTTTGCTTGCTTTCCTAAAAAACTACAGAAAGGCTTTGTTTTACTATAGGAAACAAAAGTACATAGAGCATAAATTTGTTTTTGTTATAACTTGAAAACCATGCATCCATTTTCCAAGTTGGTTAATGGGGAGATGCATATGCATAATGGTAACATGTTGAAGCAATTTTAATAAATTCTAGTGCACATTTTTTGAGAAAGCGACATCCATCACCTACAACCATTTTTGCATTTTCTCGATATTCGTGCATCTAATTAAAAATTTGCTTCATGGGGAGATGCATATGGATGATGGTAACATTCCCATGCAATGTAAGAAAATTCTAGTGCACAGTTTCCAAGATGTTGGCCTCCATCAGCTTCAGACATTTTTAGTTTTTCTCTAGATCTGTGCATCCGTTGACCAAAATGTTTTTATGGAGAGATGCATAATGACGATGGCAACATGTTCATAAATTTTTAGGTCAATCCATTCTACCATTTGGGAGATATGGACAGAACACGTCGGCTACAAGAGGCTATCCTGAATTTTGAAAATATTTTTTGCAGGTCTGTAGGAGGAGGATCAGAGCAACAAGAGAGGATCAAAAGGGACTTATACAATTCATGTTTTCATTTCTTCATTCCACATTCTTCATCATTCATCATTACCTTGATTTTTCTACTAATTTAGCTCAGTTTTCAAAGGTTTTGTGTTTTCTACAGGATTCCCTGTAAACCTACAGGATTCCCTAAAAACCTACTGGATGATCCTATAGGAACTAAAATGGCTCGGGAATCCCAAAAAAGTAACCCTAGAGCAAGGGGCTGACCTTATTATGTCAAAAAAATAAATTTCTATCTCACCAACTCATGACCATGCCTCTCTCCACCATGATCACCCCTGCATTCATCCAATAAATCCACTTTCAAAAAACTTAGAGTTTTAAAAATAAAAATAAAAAATACAGACAAGAGAGGATGAAGACAGAGAACAAGGAGACAACACCTGAAAGCTATACCTCTCATTCACGAATCAATATACCCCTTCTCTACCCATGAAAACCATCCTCATGCTCCATAAGTGAAGAAATGATTAAAAAATTTGAGGGAGAGGTAGCTACAGGACATCTTGTAGGAAATCCTATAGCAGCTTGTCCCACAAAACAAAAAAATCGTTGGTTGCAATCAGCTTTAGCATGGAGATCCATAGGTGAAATAATCTCCTCCAAAGCCTAGCAATAGCATCAGGATCATCAACATCACCATACAGTACCTTCACATCAAGGAAAAACATTAGAGGAAAAAAGAAGAAGAGAAAAACACATGCAACAAATACAAGCAAGGACTTCACTCTATAGGAAGGTCGAGAAGAAGGTACAAGAGGAAATATGATGGAGAAATGGGTTAGATATTCTTTAGGAAGGTTTATATAGGTCCCCCAACACCTGCACATCAACATCAACTCAGCAACAACATGCATGTCTCTCCAACAACCATCAGGTAGGTACATGTATTTAATATTCTTGACATCTTCTCTTGAGCATATTATAGTTCGAAAATTTTTGTCAATGCATGAGGATGAGGTTTTATAAGCTAAGGACGGGTCAACAGTCTTAGCTGCCTTCTTAATTTTAGCTCACTCCTTCACTCATGCAATGTTGAAAAGTCAAATTATGAAGGGTGATGATTTCAAGGAATGAAGACAATAGTTAAAAGAAGAAATTTTTGCAAAGGCCAAGTCACCAAAGCACTCCAAGCCCTCCATCCACTTCATTTTCACTATCTATTCAACATTCATACATCCCATTTTATTATTAAGAAAAAAAAACAAATAGAGCATCCTCTCCATTTTCACAAACCTACACTACTCCCATTTATCCCTAGTATCATCATCCAATCCCCCTTCATCATTTCTCATCACTCCCATACAGTTAGAAGATCCTGAAAGATGAGGAATGACTACTATAGGAAGGCAAAATGTTTCTACAAGAAGGAATAAATGAAAAAATTATGCTAAACCCCAAGATGGCAGAGCTTAAGAGAGACCTAATAATAAAATAGAACTCCAAGGCCATTAGGTAGTGATCTAGGCCACAAGAGAGAAGAAAAAGGAAATAAAAGGAAACAAGGCATTCACCATCAAAACAAAACTCAAACTGCAGTGATGAAAATATGTTTTCCAAGATCTCTCTAATCTCTTTCTAGCTTCTGTCCAAGGCCTAAAAATGGGAAAAAGACATGGGAGTCATGTTGAGGGCCTGTCCCAGGCTCATAATATCATTTATGCTCAAAAAGGGTTTCCTGTAGTTTTAATGGGCTTTCCTATAGGTTTCCTGTAGTCTTCATAGGAATTACTACATGATGTCCTAGTTCTCATCTAAATGAATTTTGAAGGTGTTAGAGGTGTCCAAAGGGTAGAAGAAGGTAGAAGAAGGTTGATAAGGGTGTGGAAGACCTTGCCAAACTAAAAATTATTCAAGAAGCCATCTTGAATAAGGGGAAGAAGACAAGCTAATGGTCTCAATAAACAATGATTTTGCTTTGCATAAATATGTCTTTGAGCTTTTCCTTGCAAAAATTACATCCAAGATTCTTAATGCACAAGAGAGAGGTCACCAAGGCCATGCATAAGGCACAATGAGGTCACTAATTTGTTCTGAGGATGAACAACAATTTCAACATAGAGGTATGACAGACCTCTAAATTAGACATAAATTAAGGCCGATGCCTCTAAATTAAACATAAATTAAGGCCTATGACCATCCTTCAACACATTAAACCTCTATCTCTCCATTAGATAATGTATTTTTAACTTTAATATATTCATTAGGAAGGTTTATGAATAATTGGATATTTGTGCCTAATATTATTTATTTTTGTGGAATATTATGAGAATATTGGGCAGATTATGAAGATTTGGCGAAGGAGATAATTTAAGGACTTTCTCCCTACTACAGGAGGATCGATAATAAATAATAAATAAACAATATATTATAGAATTATGGTAGAGATTGTGGAACTCCAATGATTGAGAAAATCTAGGAATGTGTTCCCTGCCATTTAATGTCGATTCCTAGTATTGAGGACCATATCCACTAATTAAGGGATTTTGGTGGGGAAAGATTCCTCCATTCATGCGTAAATATTCCTAATCATTTTGTATAAGTACCAAGTTGAATTTTCCTATAGGGATATATTTTCATTAGTGTTCTTGCGGAGAGAACTCGTATTTCTGCAGTTCCATTGTATTTTCTTTCAGAGATGTAATTGTATTGATGAAATAATGAATATTGGTGTCATGTTTAGCTTCTAAATCTTGTTATCTTCCATAGGTCTCTAATTTTCTTTGGGCTTGGCCATCCCAGGAGCCTCAAATCCCTTTTGTATCATTTTCTTTCCTTCTTTTCACGTATTATTCACATGCATCTCTTGTTTTTATTTCTTTCTACTTCTGCATTTAGTATTAATGATTTCTTGTTGTAGGATTGAATTAAATGGTTAATGTAAGTTCTTTTGCAGGATAACAAGCATCATTTCATCCTCCGAAAATATTTGGAAGGTCATAGTAATCATTGAGCTATTTGGATTAGCTTTCTTATTCCCAAATCTAGATTTCTGGAAGTTCTTTGTGGCAAAGAACATTATATTTATGTTATTTTTTAGAGCATGCTAATGAGCTTCAATGGAGTTGGTATCACTTTAATTAGATCAAAATAAAATTCTAGTTCATAGCAAAAATTACCCCATTTCATTTTCACTTTATTAGGTTAGGCATCTTATAGATTTACTAGTTAATAGAGGTCTTTTTGAGTGATTTCACTGGAAATAGGGACCTAAGACATCCTAGCCAATAACAAAAATTGTCCCATCCAATTTGGATTTTATTTTCTTGGTGATTTGATGAATTATAATTTCATACAGTATATCTATAGCATCTTGTAGTAAATGAGGGGATCCTATAGGAAATAATGTAGCATCCTGTAGGAAAGTCTGTTTTGAGCCCAAATTGAGAAAAATCATCATTGAAGTTGGGATTGTGCCTCTACTTTACCTCCATGCCATCAATACCATTCTAACCCTCTTACTCCACACTTGTCTCCCATGCCAAAGATCAAGGAAATATTAGCATTTGCATTTATAAAGCAAAAATATTTAAAAAGTGAGTTCTTTTATATTTACACACGCACACAACATTTAGTACTATCTAGATCAGATTTCATGCTCAATTAGTTTAAATCATGACATGTGATAAATAGGGTTAAGCTAGGTTTCTTTTACATTTATTTCATGATCTCTATGCAATTAGAAAAGTTTTCTTTCCTTGTACTTTTTTTCTTGCAATAGGTTAAGGTTCCATTTCAAACATTTCATTTTTTGTAATTAGTTTAGGATTTGACTTCAATACATGCACTCCATTACATCATGACATCAAAGGAAGGACACATTTTATGTTGTACATATAGTGCCAATACTTCTTAAGTTTGTAAGAACCTCGGGTTGATAATTAAAGTCAGTAGCCTTGGGAGTTGCAACATTCTTGTTGCAATACGGAGGCTCATCATGTACTAATTCATATGTGGGTTTTATGGTTGTTGTAACCTTAGTGTTTTTGTTGTTTATATGTTGGCTATGAGTATATTTTATGACAATGATGACGTATGAATTTCATCATATTTTTATTTGTAAATGAATGAGCAAATAGTATATGACCAATAGATGATAATGTAGCTAATGTGATAATGAAATAATGCTTCTTAGTGATTCTCAAATAACTATCAGATCCCTATGTTTAGATATGTTTTTATGACGAATACAATTCATATTTGTGACATGTTTGACGAAATGCCTATCATGGCTAGTAGATGTCCATTAAAGTATTTTTTCAAGTATTTTCATTAGTATCATTGTTTTTTTATTACTTTTCTTTTATAGAAGCTTCATGAAGTTCTTGGTAGTGTCTTGACACCTATACCTGAAAATTTGGCATAGAATTCGAGGTTGTAGGCTCAGAACTAGCTAGAAAAGTCCCTAGTCATTGGCATCCCCTTGTTGTGGGAGCAAATGGAGGGTCCCAGTCACATGCATTCCCATGTTGTGGGAGCGAATGAGGCTCTAGGTCAATAAAATGTCAAGTTTTCTCAGGGTTGGTCACCTAGAAGGGTTGGTTGGCTTTGGAAGGTTTTGTAGCATGTGTAGAAGGTCAGACTGGTTGTGTTTTATCAGTTCCACTTCCTTAAGTGTACAAGTGAGATATGAATAAAATCATAGTAGCCTCTCATCACATGTTTACCCTAGTGGACCAATTAAATTGGGTAATTGTGGGAGGAGTATTACATAGTGGTATCAGAGCATGGTTCACCACTTGGACTGGATGAACAGTGTGTTGGCCAGGAATTCATGTCAGTTGTATATGTGCTCCTTATGCTTGTGGTATATGTACTTGTTGTGTATTCATGGTGTTGGTCATGGTTTCATTTATGTTGCCATATGAAAGTTGACGGTGTTGTCATTGGATGTGTTTCTTGTGAGTGTATGTCGATCATGCATTGGTTATGGATGTTTGTGCGTATATATTGATTATGCATACCTTGATATGGTTGTAGTTGTCATGCATGAATTCATGATGTGTGGTCAATATGGTCATCCATTGATGGACTATGGTTTAGATGATATCTATATGTTGTTATGCGTATGTTTATACATGTATTGCACTAATCTAGTTGATCTTGCAGATGATATATCCTCCCTGAACTATACTAAGGTATGTTGATTATGTTTATATTTTGGTTTAGCTGACATGGTATGATTTGTAGGAAAGAGATAAAATATGACTAGAAATCTTGTAGATCATGGTTCATAAGCTTCTCCTTATGGATCAGATGAATAGCTTGGTGTTAGGAATTCTTCTGATTTAGCAGACACATTGAGAAACTTAGATGAAGAATAAGAAGTTGTAAGGTAGAAAATAACATAATCATACAGGCACATGTGAAACAAGCATAGGTCATTGCAATGATTCTTCACATCTTGTTGGACTTTCATAAATAAGGACCACTTCAGATCAGGCATGGGAAAGAGGACACAACTAATGGGGCATATGGCAATAGATCTCATGGTGGGCATGGGTCGAATAGGGATGACTTGATTGGAGATGGTAGGTTCTTGCACACTACAGATAGGAGAGGTGATGGACACAGGTACTATTCTAGTTCTGGTTCTAACAGGCACTATGATCATTGTCATTATCATCCTTACAGGAAGAGTGATAAGGGATATTTTACAGATGAAGGGGGGACTCTGCCGCCCCCCACTAACCCCTCGGTTAACTACGTAGGCTAGTCATGGGAAGAATATAACACAACCTAACATTCTCCCACTTATTATTTTGTTTCCACAGGGGGGCACATGAGAGCTTATTCATTTATCCATATCTGCAACACCCATTGTTTCTCTACACCAAGAGAAATTCAAAGAGCTCATAGATTTTGTCAATGTGTATTCAGTATAATTCAAAGTTTCCACCTTTACCAGCAACACCTTTTTGCCTTCAATAATATCCCTCACATAGTGATACTGAACATCAATGTGCTTTGTCTTTGAATGGTAAGCAGGGTTCTTTGCCAAGAAAATTGCACTTTGGCTATCACAGTCTATCCTTATTATTGCTATTATGATGCATGTGTTGTACTTGATGACAACCAACTTGTAGAAGATCAACTGACTTATATATATCTAGATGAATCTACAGAAGAGATATCAGATGTGACAGAATGCATGGGATGCCAGACAACTCAAAGGAATCAGATGACAGTTCTCAGTATGACAAGTTAGCTTTGCCATCAAGTCCAAAGGGGGAGATTGTTGGCATTATGATACATATGTTGTACTTGATCGCAACTCACTCATCTCAGATGATAAATTATAGTGTAGAGAAAAGTTCACGCACTTTCATGAAGAGAAAAGTTCCTTTCATGTAGAGAAAAGTTCACGCACTTTCATGCAAAGAAAAGTTCCTTTCATACAGAGAAAAGTTCACGCACTTTCATGCAGAGAAAAGTTCATGCACTTTCATGAAGAGAAAAGTTTCTTTCATGCAGAGAAAAGTTCAGGCACTTTCATGTAGAGAAAAGTTCCTTTCATGCAGAGAAAAGTTCACACACTTTCATGCAGAGAAAAGGTCACACACTTTCATGCAGAGAAAAGCGCACGCACATGGGAAATCTTATGGTTGGTTCATGGTATTAGTCCAACAGTTTTTGATCCTATGGTTTTGGTCCGTGG
>APFE030242316.1:0-14660 GCA_000404065.3 Pinus taeda
CATTACAACCTGAGCCTTGGTGTTGTGCAAGCTCCCTCCAGGGTTCGGCAAGAGATTTCCTCTACTTTGACAAGCTCACCCACTCCCACTATGGCAACAAGGAAGGATAGTGATCTCTCCTCACAAGTCAACAAATGGAAGTCCTAATTCCAGCAGCATTTACCCTATAGAATGTTCAGCTTTCAACCTCCTCTCCTTTGGCCCAATGCCTGTATTTATAGCATTCTAGAAGAGGTTATTCAGTTCCAACATCAATGGGATACTCCCTCTTTTGGATGGGGTAGTTCCTCTCTTGATGGGATAAGCTCCTCTATCATAGGGGTGCATGAACCATCTGGAGGCGCTCAATACACGTCAAGAACTCTTCTAGAAGGCTCTAGAAGTGACCACAAGTAACTTTTTAAAGATGAAACTTGCGCCTTTTGACCTTTACAGGGGTACGCACCCTAGCTTTAGTATACAGAGCGTATTACTACGCAGGTCTAATGTATATGGAGTGCGTACACGCAGGAAAGGTAGAGAGAACCTGCGTACCCAGAGATAAACATGTTTTTAAGTGACTTTCTCTCTCTTTGAGGTTTTGACATGAAGAGCAGAGGTATGGGGCTTGACAAAGAGGACAATGTGGCTATTGATGAGGCCACATACTGCAAATAGTCAGGGTGATAAAATTCAGTGTAACAATTCCTGGCACTGCTTTCACCTGGGCATGGGAAAACCTTTATGTGTGCACCATAAAAACTTGGTGGCAAATGAAGACCATTATGGGGCTTGCCATGCAGGAACAAGAGGAATGATCCAAGATTTCAAAAATCGATATTAACCAACTGATGGAAAAATTTGTATGTTAAAGTCATCCATCACTACAGATTTATCACTTGGGATGCTCCAAATTACATTTTCTTTAAGAAGGAGTCCACTGTGAAGGCTCACTCAACCATTAATGGCACCCCGAGCATAAAGAAAGAGGACCTGGGGGCCTCCACGAGTCATCATGCCATCACCACGCAACAGGAGGGAAGCTCTCAAGAGACTCCCATTCGTTTGGATGAGGATTGTGTTACCACCAACCAGGAGTGATGCAGTTGGTCTCCTTCCAATTTTTCTTCATGCCTACTGTCTATCTGTTGGTTTGTAGTAGAGGTTCACTCCCTCTATCTATCACGGACAAGGTGCTCCTCTCCCTTCTCAGCATCTAATTTCTAAATTTTGCAATGTAGTAATAAGAGCACCTCTTAGCTCCTCTTTTGTACTTTGTTTCCTTCTTTGTCTGGTCTACACTTTAAAAACAACCTACGTTGTGGATAGCATTAGATTTTTGGCAGGGTCCTTTGTTGAGTTCCTTTCCATAAAACCCTTTTTTGTAATTTGCCAGTTCAACAAGTAATATACTATCTTATTTACAAAATATATATATATATATGATTCAAAATGAATTAATTGTCGAAGGCTTCTTATTTCAACTTAAGGTGGATGAATATGTTGACTTCTTTTAATTTTTTTAATTGAAAGCCTAGATTGATTCTCAAGGGAATAAGCTTAGCATATGCTTAGTCTTAGTGTTTATCCATGGTTGTAGTGTATTAAAGAGTTTCTTATGTTGCATTGACTTTTAGTAAATTTAAAAAATTAGATTCATGCCTCGTGACTCCCTGCCCACCGATTTCCTATGGATTTGAGATTACTCCAATTCTAATAAGTTCCTCTCTCATAAGTTATTCATTATTATTTGTAACATTTATTTATATATAAGTAAATTTTATTTAGCAAAATGGTCCATTACTTTTAACAAATTTAAAATTTGTGCCACGTGACTCTGCACCCACCAATTTTCTAGGGATTTGAGATTATTCCAATTCTAATGAGTTCCTCCATAATAGGTTCCACATTATTATCCATCACAATTCATCTATAATTCCTTTTTTTCTTAAGTTAAAGTTGACCCATAACCTTTTTATACATGGTTAATCAGGTAAATGTTTGCATTAGTAATGTGTTCATGTTACAATAGTTTTTTTAGTTATATTTATGAAGCCTTCAGCTATATCAACCACATTAATACTTTTAATGTGGTTGTAATAGTTAGTATAATGCCATATCCACTCAATAATAAGAAAATTCAATATTACATAACATGTTCTTGGCACTTCAATGATATTGCAACCAAATAGATATACTGCTAACTTTGAATTCAAGTTTAAATCTAGACCATAACATATACAAGTTGTGATTGATGTCAAATCAATGCATTTGATTATAACATTTTATATAACTACTCATTACAAAATTTCCCTGATACTACATGAAAAAATCTTCCATATAAAACAATATATTATAACAAAAAATAAAATTATAATTATAAAATTAAGATGAAATAATAATTAATAAATATTAAATTAAAAAAAATATCCTATGTAACAATTAGATAACTGACAACTTGTAATGAATAAAATTAAATGATTGAGATTTACATCTTAATACTCACCTCAATTTAAATCCAAATCCAAATAAAATTTATGAATTATATATTACATCGAAAATTAACATACATCAACACACAAAAAGACAAACAATTTTTATATACAAAATTGATACAATAAAATTTATGAATTATATATTACATCTAAAATTAACATGGATCTACACAACAATGTAAAAGAAATTATATACAAAATTGATACATTCTTACAAATTTAAGAATGTCAATCGAAAATATAATGATATTGCAATCAACGTAGTAATCTTAAATATGAGATTGACTCTCTCTTTTGATGTTCTTTTTACTTGGAATTAAACGTTTCAAATTACAATATGTCTTCATATTGAATATGTATGCACAAAAGAAAGCAATACCAAACTAAACGAGAATTTTGTGCCAAGATTTACATGGAAATGGTGCCACTGGATCACAACGTCTGTAATGTGAAGTATCGTTTATCTTCCTCAATCTCGTTTCCCATTATTTTCTCTAATTCAAAAGCATGCTCTCCAGTTTTGCAGGATGGCCACTTATTTTTATTTGAGCCCCATTTTTTTTCATATATAGAATGAGTTAAAAGTATTCCATACTTTTGATGCTAAACCAGAAAATAGCATGAGTTAAGTTTGTCTCTATACTAAAATGCTAATATATGGTAGTGAATAAGGAACATAACACAAATCCATGCATCTGTTTCGTCATGTGATGGATTGTATTTAGCAATTTCTTGGAAGTAGTCATTTATGGTTCCCTCAGGAACATATCAAAAAACTGAGAAAGGAACTTCTCAGATTGTTGTCATGCAGATATTCTACATTACTTTGAGACCGAAAAATTTTATTGTATTTATTATAGGGTTAAAAAGATTTTTCATGTCGATGATCATCACAGGAGGTGATGATATTATTATTAGTGAGACAATAATTACTTCCATCCTCCATTCATTTTTATTTTCAGTATGAAAAAGGTTCATTTTTATTTTCAGTATGAAAAAGGTTGTACATTAGACAATAAAAAGATGATGGATCATATACATCAATTGACTTCCAGAATGTACATTGTAGTATTCCAGATTACCAAATAGCAGGAAACAGTTAATCCCCTCAAAACTGCCATATACCCAGCTATAATCCTATTGCTTAAGAAAATAAGCTTAAGAAAAATGATCATCCTAGAATTGTATGTTCCTTCTAAATAATCATCAGTACTATCAAAAAAAGGGAAAAATATAGTGTCCATATATACAGTTCTAATTATCTACACATATAATTATGGAATTAATAGTTTTAGCAAAAAGAAAAATAGATCGAGAATTGTTGATGTAAAAACTTATCCAGAGAATGAAAAAACCACAGAGTGTGATTGTTGTGCCTCCATATAAATGACCATCTGAACTTTACCCATTTCACCCAAAAGACCCTTCTTTGAGAGCAAATCTGTAGTCTGATTATATTCTCTTCCTATGTAATTAATAGGAGGACATCCTATATTTGTCCAGAGGTAGTCAATTCTCCTTAACCAACCCAAAAGGGAGGGTTGATTTATGTCAGCATTTCTCTTAACATGATCCACAATAATCTTGGAGTTGCCATATATATGGATCTTTGGGATATTTAAAAAACTTATAAGCCAAATGATACCCCAAAGCGCCATTGGCTTAGTCTTGTTGTTGGTGCCTGTCCTTGCATTCATGTATGCCCTGTACTATAAATTCGGTGACATAACCAGCAATATGCCATAGCCACAAATTTGGTTTTGTGAAGCCCCATCTAAGAAGGCGATCGGATATACCATAGGAGGAGAAACACTCTTTTTGTGCTTTTGTTTTTGGACAGTCTCCATTGCTAGATAAAGTGCCATTTTGATGAAATAATCTTTTCATATGTAACTCCAAAATCGTCAAAATAGTTCTCAAAGATACGTTTGTTCCTCCATTTCCATATAGTCCAAAATACAAATAGAGGAATGTTCCTCCATGCCAATTGTTTCTTGAGCCACCACATGAAACAATCTGCAACATTTTGAAATTGAAGGTGAGGAAAATCATAATAAGCAACAATTTTAAACGATACCTTGGAAACATGTTGACATGTCAGAAACAAATGTGCATTGTTTTCCTCCCCTTGCTTGCAAATAACACATATACTAGGACCATGCCATTGACGTTTTTTGCAAATTCTCCCATATTATATTCTTGTTGTGGAAAACAAGCCATGTAAAGAAGATTATTTTACATGGGACATGACATTTCTATAAATCATATAGCATCGTGTCCACCACATATCTGCCTTCTACCTCACATAGTTTATCACATCTGCAACCACAACGTTTGCAGATTTCATTTTCCCAGACCAAATATGTTTGTCATGATGGACCTCCCTACAAATCCCAACAACTTTTAAACCATCAATAATGAACAACCATTCATCTGACATTTGTCCTATCAACTCCATCTATAATAGAGAGTTCCATAAAGGAATGTGTTCACTCCATGTTTGAATCAATTGATTCTAGAAAGATAGCCTTTTATAAGAAGGGCCAAGGGCAATGGTTTAGAGAAATGACATACCTCATTTGTTCCATATATCTGATCAAGGCCAATAATCCTAGAGTGTCCAGATCCCATTGTCCACTTGATATGATTGAGGAAAAATTTTCCCACTTTTTGAAAGCTTCTCCATATAGTTGATCCACCTGAAATACCAATGGAATTTTTACGAAACCAGCAAGTGAAACTTTTACTCTTCATATATTTTTGGTGGATCACCCTACTCCATACACTAGATCTGAAGACAGCCCACCACAAATATTTCACTAATAATGTTTTGCCAAAAAATTTAAGGTTCATGATACCCCATCCCCCTCTCATCTTTGAGCAGGCAATATGGCAAAATTTAGTAAGGTGATATTTTTTCTTTTAGTTACAACCAGCACAAATAAAATTTGTCATAATTTTGTGTATGTTTTTTATAGTATCCAATTGGATGTGAAATAAGTGAGCCCAATAAATTTCCAATTGAATTAACAATGCCTTTGTCAGAGTCACATGACCACCCATGGATAAACAACGGAATTCCAAGCCAAAAATTCTCTTGAAGAACTTATCAACCAATCATTGCTAGTCTTTGTTTCTATAACAATTTGGTTTTATATGGTAGCTGAGATATTGTATACCATTCGTCATTTGGGTCACCTCAAACCCAAACAGATTCTTAATATAGTTGATATCTTCCATATCACCCATGTCAAAATATAGCTTAGATTTACGTATATTCATGATTAAGGCAGAACCATTTTCAACTCTTTTGAAAATATGAAAAAGATGCATCCATTTTGAGACCTTTAGAATTAAATTTTATATAATCTTGTGTTGTCGCATCTAAATCTTCACTCATTATGCAATGAAACAACCTAGATGTATTTGAAATCACATAATATAATTTAGAGACAGACTAAAATTGGTGGAAGTGCTAATTCTTGGCGGAATGAGGAAACCCTGAAAAATTCGTGAGAAACCCAAGAGAAGATCTGAATTGTCCGATCGATAGATCCAATATATCTAATGGTCACTGCATGCCAACAAGCGCATACATTAATCAGAATAAAGGAGTGGTCTTCTTAGGTGAAAGCAATATCTCGAGCGGTCACAAAGTGGTAAATAGTATTTTTCAAATTCATGCGATTAACCTAAGGGGTTGACATGTAGCACGGGAAAACCACTTTTCTCATGCACTCTCAACTTGTTATGCGTCATGCACGATTTCAAGTGAGATTACGCAAAAGTCGTTGGATCAAGCACTATTGATCGACAGTGGATATTCACCAAGCTAGTTAGAAAGCGGGTGATGCGATAGCCCTTTGATTAGATAGGTCAAATCTGATGGTGATCATGTTCAAAGATGCAGGTGGGTTAATTTAAATTTCATACGCGATAAGGTTATGAACTAGGGTTTTAATTCCTTTTGGTTTTGGGGTAAATTTGAAGGTTTTCCATGTACTCGGTAAATTAAATAGTTCTGCTATTTTAGCAGAATAACTAAAATTGGTGGTTGATGACTGATACTCCAAATGAAAAATGAGAAGAAGTTCCACCCAAACTTGAAAGAATAGTTTCTCATTTTGAATGATTGTCCTTAACACCTACAATTAACCCACCATTAGCAGTATCAAAGAAGCCTATTGACATTAAGCAGGATCTCAAAGATCAGAAAAAGAAATCCAACATGTCTTCCAGAGTTGGAGGAAGACATAATGGTGGTCAGAGAAGAGAAAGACCAGTTGCAAATGCTAAAGTGTTGGAAGTTATGCAACAGATGCATGCTAGATTAGAAGCATTGGAAATGGGAAATGAAAGAGACGCAGGTGTTGGAGATGTCAGTGAGCCTGAAGTTGAAGCTGCAGAAGTTACTCCTGAAATGAGATTCTCTAAATCAATGTTGGGATCCACCTCTAAACCCAGAGTTGAGGTTTCAGTTTATATAGGAGGTTTAAACCCTGAGGACTTGATAGACTAGATTAATGACATGGATAAATTCTTTGATTATGAAGAAATGGAAGAAGGAAAGAGAGTGAAATTTTCTGTCACAAAATTGAAAGGACATGCAACACTTTGATGGGATGGAGTGCAGGCAAAAAGAAGGAGACTTGGTAAAAAGCAAATTAAAAATTGGAACAGGATGGTGTCAAAGTTGAGAGGTAAGTTTTTGCCAAGTGATTATCAACAGTCATTAATAAACAGATGTAGAATCTTAGACAGAGGTCTTTGACAGTGAAAGAATATACAGAGGAATTTTGAAAAGTGAGCATAAGAGCTAGACAAATTCAAGATACAAATGAGAAGGTTTCAAGATATATTAATGGTCTCAGAATGGAGATCGAAGATTATATAGGTGTGATATTCCCTGAAACAGTAGAAGAGGCTTATCGGATGGTATTGAACGCTGGTCAAAAATTCATGAGGAAGCAATTTGCCAGAAGTAGAGTTTCTTTCCAAGGAAGAGGAAGTCAATGTGGTAGAGGAAGATCTACAACACCTAGAAATGGAGCTAGCAGCAGATCGAATCAGCATACACCCACAAAAGGTGATGCAAGTGGCAGAAGGAGTTTGTCCAAAGGAAGAGGAAGCAAAGGTAGAGGAAGAGAAATTAGATGTTACAGATGTAACAAGGTGGGACGCAGAGCCTATGAGTGCCCAGAAAACATAGGTACAAATCAAATAAATGTAATTGTTGCACAAAAGCAGAAAATGTACCAAAGAAAGCTTGGTAGTTAACAAAGTTTTGTTAATGCCAGAAAAGGAAGTTGTTGAACCAGTGTAGAGAAAGACTTTGTTCGGGACTGTGTGCAAGGTTCAAGTAAAAGGCTGTCAAATGGTAATTGATAGTGGTAGCACCGATAATTTGGTCTCTACAGAATTGGTGAAAAAGTTGAAATTAAAGACAAAGAAACATCCAATACCTTATAAGGTGTCATGACTTCAAAAAGGACATCAGTTGTTAGTGAATGAATAGTGTGAAGTGGAGTTGCATTTGGGCATATACAAAGACAAAATTTTGTGTGATGTGATGCCTATGGATGTGTGTCAAATATTACTGGGAAGACCTTGGCAGTATGAAAGAGGAGCTATGCATGATGGGAAAAAGAACACATACAAATTTGGTAAAGATGGTATTAATCATACATTTATGCCTATGGAAGAAGAGGATGTATCAAGAAAATTTGATCCAAATAATCTATTGCTGAGTGTAAAAGAATACTTGTAGCATATTGAAGAGAATGAGATAAATTTTGCATTGATTTGCAAACCCAAGGTAATAACTAGTTCTACCAAAAAATTTTATGCCAATTGAAATTCAAGAGATGCTGGAAAATTATTTTGATATCATTATAGATTATTTTCCTAATGAGTTGCCACACATTAGAAAAATCAGTCATCATAGAGATTTGATTCCAGGGGAAAATCTACCAAATAAAGCAGCGTATAGGATGACTCCCACAGAAAATGAAGAAATCAGAAAACAAGTTCCGGGATTGTTAGATAAAGGACTGATTAGAGAGAGTTTGAGTCCTTGTGTAGTGCCAACAGTGTTGAGTCCAAAGAAATATGGAAGCTAGAGAATGTGCACTGGCTCAAGAGAAATCAACAAAATAACATTCATGTATAGATTTCCTTTACCTAGAATTGAGGATTTGATGGATCTCTTAAGTGGAGCGAGGTATTTTACTAAGCTGGATTTAAAAAGTGGGTATCAACAAATAAGGATTAGAGAAGGAGATGAATGGAAAACTGCTTTTAAAACAAATGAAGGACTATATGAATTCATGGTAATGCCCTTTGGGTTATCAAATGCTCCTAGTAAATTTATGAGGCTTATGAATGAAGTGCTGAAAGAATTTATTGGTAAATTTGTAATAGTATATCTCGATGATATATTAGTTTACAATAGATCTAAAGAGGAACATATGAGACATCTGAATTATGTCTTATAGAAGCTGCAACAAGAAAAGTTATTGCTAAATTTAAGGAAATATTCATTCATGAAGGAAGAGTTGGTATACTTGGGCTTTATCATTTCTGTTGATGGATTAAAGATGGATCCAGAGAAGATAAAGCCAATCATAGAGTGGCCTTCACCAAAAAGTGTTTTTGAGGTAAGAAGTTTTCATGATCTTGCTAGTTTTTATAGAAAATTCATAAGGAATTTTAGTAAGATCAATGATTGTATTATTGACACTATAAAGAAGGATAAACAACCATTTAAATGGATTGTAGATGTAGAAAATAACTTCCAACTGTTAAAAAGAAAGATCACTAAAAACGATATTTTAATTTTTCCTGATTTTAGTAAACCTTTTCAAGTGAAATGTGATGCTAGTGGAGAAGCCATTGGCAGTGTTTTAAGTCAGGAGGACAAGCCTCTAGCTTATTTCAGTGAAAAATTGAATGAATCAAAGAAGAGATATTCTTCTTATGATAAGGAATTTTCTACAGTTGTGCAATCATTGAAAAATGGAGAGATTACTTGATGTCTAAGGAGTTTATACTTTGTTCAGACAAGCATGCATTGCAGTAAATTATGCAATAGCCAAAGCATAGTCAGAAGCATTCAAAACGGGTAGAATATCTTCAAAGTTTTAATTTTGTATTAAAACATAAAAATGGCCAATCAAACAAAGTAGCGGATGTCTTAAGCAGAAAAAGTATCCTAGTTCAAGAAAGTCAAATTCAAGTGTTGGGTTTTGATTTTCTTAAAGAATTATATGAGAAAGATTTAGATTTTAAACAAGCATTTGAAGCTTGTAAAAATCATGTTTTGTTAGGCAGAAGTAAGTGGCTGGATTTTTTCTTGCAAGAAGGATTGTTGTTTAAAAGAAATCAGTTGTGCATACCAAGTTTCTCTATGAGGGAAAATTTAATCAAGGAGAATCATGGTGGTGGAGTTGGAGGGCATTTTAGTGCAGACAATACTTATAAGCAGTGCAATCAGTTTTATTTTTGGTTGAAGATGAGATATGAAGTGGAGAAGTATGTAAAAAATTGTAAAGTCCGTTAGTATGCAAAGGGAAGGAGCCAAAACACATGTTTGTATGTTCCATTACCTATTCCAGATAGACCTTGGGATATGGTAAGTATGGATTATATTTTGGGTTTACCAAAATCTCAAAGAGGAAATGATTCAATTTATTTTGAGGTTGACAGATTTTCTAAAATGGCACATTTTATTCCATGTTATAAAACCAGTGATGCTACTCGCATTATTAATCTATTTTAAGGAGATTGTAAGTTTGCACGGGATACCTAAGAGCTTTGTTTCAGACAGAGACACTAGATTTGTTGGTCATTGCTGGAGGACCTTATGGAATAAACTTGATACTAATATGAGTTTCAGTTCAACTTATCATCCTCAGACTGATGGACAGACTGAAATTGTAAACAGAAGCTTGGGTAATCTTCTGATAAGTCATACAGGAGAACATCCAAAACAGTGGGATCAAATTTTGGCACAGGCTCAATATGCTTATAATGATTCTCCTAACAGGAATATAGGGTAGATTCCATTCCATATAGTTTATGGAATGCACCCAAGAGGAGTGTCTGAATTAAGAGACTTGTGAAAAGCTGAAATGGGAAGTGCTAAAGGAGAATATTTTGCTTCACAGATTCAAATAATACATGAACAGGTAAAACAACAATTATAGGATAGCAACATAAAGTACAAGAGCAGAGTAGATTTGAAGAAGATAAAGTTAATTTTGAGGTTGGAGATTTATTTTTATCACACCCAAGGAAGGAAATATTTCCAAAAAGGGAGTATAACAAGTTAAAATTGAAGAAAATTGGATCATGCAGAGTCTTTAGGAAATTTTCTGCAAATGCATATGAAATTGAATTATCCCCTGACATTGGAATATCTCCAATTTTCAATGTTGTTGATTTGTACAGGTATGAAAATAGAAATGCAGAAGATACAACAAAAGATAAAGAAGAACAAGAGGTTGAATGGGTAAAACAGTTACCTACAGGCAAGGAATTGAAGCCAGAAAACATTTTAAATAAGATATTGTTTACAAAGGCAAGAGGACAAGAGTATTTTCAGTGTTTGATCAAGTGGAAGGATCAACCAATTGTTGATCCTACCTAGATGACATATGCCATGCTCAACAAGTTGGATAGTTGTGTAGAATAGCTCATGGATAGAAGCCCATGAAGAATTTTTTCCTCAAGATTCTAATGCCAAAGCATGAGGCTTGAAGACAAAACACTTTGAATTTTATTCCAAAAATACAAAAAAAGTTTACAAGGAAAGGAGTGGGATCCTTTAGCTATCACATTACAAAGCTTTCTAGATAGGATTTGAGCTAGAATTCAGGGATTTGAATTATCTTATAACTAATTCAAGTATTTAGGCTTAGTTGAGATTCTTGAGGAGAATATCATGCAGATTAGATATTATCTACGATTAAGCAGATTTGATCCATTGATTTAGGATCTGATTGTTGCCTGTACAGGTATTTATGTAAATTTTGAATTAGTAAAAGGGGATTTTGGCTGAGAACAATTGGAATGTAAAATTTGGAATCTCTCTATCTCCATGAATACTGTGCATGAATGGTAAAATCCCGGAGGTTTTAATTTACTTCGAAATATTTCTAAGTTTTGTTGATTTCCAGTTTGAGCCCTTTAGAATTAGATTTTATGTAATCTTGTGTTGTCGCATCTAAATCTTCACTCACTTTGCATTGAAACAACTTGGATTTATTCAAAATCACAAAATATAATTTAGAGACAGAAAAAACTTGGTGGAAGTGATAAGCCTTGGCAGAATGAGGAAACCTTGACAAATTCATGAGAAACCCAGGAGAAGATCTGAATCGTTTGATCAAAAAATCCAATTGATCTAATGGTCATCGCATGCCATCAAGCCCTGACATTAATCAGAATAGAAGAGTTGTCTTCATAGGTGAAAGTAGTATCTCATGCAGTCTCAAAGTGGTAAATGGTATTTTGCAAATTCACGAGATTAACCTAAGGGGTTGACACGTAGCACATGAAAACCACTTTTCTCACACGCTCTCAACTTGCTATGCATCGTGCAAGATTTCACGCAAGATTACATGATAGTCATTGGATCAAGTAGGATTGATCGATGGTGGAGATCAGCCAAGCTAGTTGGCGAGCAGGTTGCATGATAGTGATTCAATTAGATGGGTTAGATCTAATGGTGATCACATTAGAAGATGCAGGTGAGTTAATTTAAATTTCGGACGTGATAAGGTTATGAACTGGGGTTTTAATTCCTTTTGGTTCTAGGGTAAATTTGAAGGTTTTCCATATACTGGGTAAATTGAATAGTTCTGCTATTTTAGAAGAATAACTAAAATTGGAGGTTGATGATTGATACTCCAAAGGAAAACTGAGAAGAAGTTCCACCTGAACTTGAAAGAATAGTCTCTCGTTTTGAACGATTATCCTTAACACCTGAAACTAGCCCACCATTAGTGGTATCAAAGAAGCCTATTGACACTGAGAAAGATCTTAAAGATCAAAAAAAGAAATCCAACATCGCTTTCAGATTTGGAGGAAGACATGGTGGTGGTCAAAGAAGAGGAATACCAATTGCAAACACCGAAGTGTTGGAAGCTATGAAATAGGTGCAAGCTAGATTAGAATAAGTGGAAATGGGAAATCAAAGAGATGCAGGTGTTGGAGGTATCAGTGAGCCTGAAGTCGAAGTTGCGAAAGAAGAGGAACCTCCAAAAGTTACTCCTGAAATGAGATTCTCTAAATCAATGTTGGGATCCACCTCTAAACCTAGACTTGAGGTTTCAGTTTATACAAGAGGTTTAAACCCTAAAGAGTTGATAGACTAGATTAATAACATGGATGAATTATTTGATTATGAAGAAATGAAAGAAGGAAAGAGAGTGAAATTTTCTATCACAAAATTGAAAGGACATGCAGCACTTTGGTGGGATGGAGTGTAGGCAAAAAGAAGGACACTTGGTAAACAACCAATTAAAAATTGGAACAGGATGATGACAAAGTTGAGAGGTAAGTTTTTTCCAAGTGATTATCAACAATCATTATTTAGACAGATGCAAAATATTAAACAGAGGTCTTTGAGAGTTAAAGAATACATAGAGGAGTTTTACAAAATGAGCATAGGAGATGGAAAAATTTAAGATACAAATGAGAAAGTTGCAAGATATATAAATGGTCTCAAAATGGAGATCCAAGATGAGATAAGTGTGTTGTTCCCTAAAATAGTAGAAGAGAATTATCAAATGGCATTGAAGGCTGAAGAAAAACTCATAAGGAAGCAATTTTCTAGAAGCAGAGTTACTTTCGTAGGAAGAGGAAGTCAAGGTGGTAGAGGAAGATCGCAACACCTAGAGATGGAGCTAGCAACAACTTGAATCAGCATACACCCACAAAATGTGATGCAAGTGGAAGAAGGATTTTTTCTAGAGGAAGAAGAAGTAGAGGCAGAGGAAGAAAAATCAGATGTTACAAATGTAACAAAGTGGGACATAGAGCATATGAGTGCCCAGAAAATGTAGGGAAAAATCAGAGAAATGTAATTGTTGCTCAGGCTAAAGAGGAAGCAGCAAAGTTGCTAGAAGAAGAAAATGTACCAGAGAAAGGGGAATCCTTGGTAGTTAACAAAGTTTTTGTAAAGCCAACAAAGGAAGTTGTTGAACCAACGTAGAGAAATACTTTGTTCAAGATTGTGTGCAATTTTCAAGGAAAATGATATCAAATAATAATTGATAGTGGCAGCACTAATAATTTGGTCTCTACAAAAGTGGTGGAAAAGTTGAAATTAAAGACAAAGAAACATCCAACACCTTATAAGGTGTCATGTCTTCAAAAAGGACATCAGTTGTTAGTGAATGAATAGTGTGAAGTGGAGTTGCATTTGGCCATATACAAAGACAAAATTTTGTGTGATGTGATGCCTATGGATGTGTGTCACGTATTTCTGGGAAGACCTTGGTAGTATGACAAAGGAGCTATGCATGATGGGAAAAAGAACACATACAAATTTGGTGAGGATGGTATTAATCATACATTGTTGCCTATGGAAGAAGAGGATGTATCAAGCAAATCTAATCCAATGACTCTATTACTGAGTGTAAAAGAATACTTGCAGAATATTGAAGAGAATGACGCAAATTTCGCATTGATTTGCCAACTCAAGGTACTAACTACTTCTACCAAAAAAAATTATTTTCTAATTGAAATTCAAGAGATGATGGAAAATTATTTTGATGTCATTGTAGATGATTTGCCTAATGAGTTACCACCCATTAGAAAAATCAATCATCATATAGATTTGACTCTAGGGGCGAATGTGCTAAATAAAGCAATTTACAGGATGATTCCCACAGAAAATGAAGAAATCAGAAAACAGGTTCAAGAATTGTTAGATAAAGGATTGATTAGAGAGAGTTTGAGTCCTTGTGTAGTGCCAACAATGTTGAGTCCAAAGAAATATGGAGGCTGGAGAATGTGCACTGATTTAAGAGCAATCAACAAAATAACATTCAGGTATAGATTTCCTTACCTAAAATTGAAGATTTGATGGATTGTTTTAGTGGAGCGAGGTATTTTACAAAGCTAGATTTAGAAAGTGGGTATCATCAAATAATTATTAGAGAAGGAAATAAATGGAAAACT
>APFE030242329.1:0-15156 GCA_000404065.3 Pinus taeda
AAAAAAAAAATTGCCAATGCCTATCTGTCTTTGTCTTTTAAATAGAACAAAAACAAATAATATTAAAACCCATTACATTTTTAAAGCCATTTAATATTTAAAAAACAATATTACATATCCCTTATAACTCCGTACTCTTCCTTTAATGGCTTTTTAAAAAAAAAAAACTAATTATTTAATCCTATGTGCTTCATTAAACTGCCCACATATCCCTTGTAAAGCCATCGTGTTATTTTCTTCACTAAAAGAAGAAACTAATTCTTTTATGTGAAAAAATAAAACAATCGAATACTTGTATGTAAAAACAAGGCTCCCCAATTAGCTTTTAGCTTTTTTAAAAAAAAAATGGGCGGCGGTTGGTATTTAACTTTTAAAAAAAGGGCGACTGATATTTAGGCATCACAGCACTCCTGCGTTGCAAATAATCAAGAAATCTCCTGTAATTTGTGGGCTACTCCAACTGTAATTTTTCCTGTACGAAAAAACTATAGGCATAATATTTGATCACGTATTCGTACGCAGAGATTGAGTGGACGCAGAACAATAGTTCCCATGAGAGTAATGCATGGACTGTAGGTAAAATTGCACAGGTTCAAACTCGACTACGACCGAGACAACAGTCCTCAAATCCCACTCCAATATCTGCAAAGAATGCGACTCGAAATGCCCCACAACAGTCGAGGGAGAGAACTTACATATACCCCTTCGACCGAGCACATAACAATTGAATCTCAATAAACCAACCCCAACACAGATGCTTAATACTACCAGAATTAACCATTAGAAGTTGGAGCTCCTGAAGAAATAGGTTACTACGAGCAATAAAATTATAATTCCATACCTTCCGTCTGGCCAGAAAGTTCTTGGTCAAAACTGTCAGGCATTCCAACATGTAACAGACCACCGATCACTCTGCAACCTCAACAATCCCCAGGTATATCAGCGAATGCCAACGCTCCCCACAGCAACGATTTGTTCCCTTGCTTTGCTCAGCGCACCGCACTAACAGTTCCAGGCTCAGCGCTCCATGTATCATATCACGTACATGCACCAACACCTCCAGGAAGCACCTCCAACATGCTCTGATACCAATTGTTGGATCAGGTGCAGCAAACAAATAGAAACAACAGAAGATCAAACACATAAGACAATATTTAACGTGGTTCACCCAACCAATCTGGGCTACGTCCACCAAACATAGGCATCATGAATATATTAAATAAATTGGAGATTACATCAAGAAATCCTCTCAAACTCTCTTAGCAACCAAACATAGGCATCATGAATATATTAAATAAATTGGAGATTACATCAAGAAAATCCTCTCAAACTCTCTTAGCAAACCATCTGAATGGTTGCCTATTAAATAGAATAGAGAATCTAACAACCTCATAACTCCTCACATCAAATATAGGAGGCATTAACTCCCTCCCACAACTGGAGCTAAACTAGGAACTGATTCCTATTGTTGTCATCCTTCAGAGATTTTTGCCTATTTGATCAAACAAGCAAAATCCAACAAGATGGGCAATTCTAATCCTGTTCTCAATTAAATTAATTATTTTTTAATTTATTTTATCGTAATCGAGCTAGTTTTTTTTTTGAATTTTCTGGTGACAGAATTTAATGGAAAAATTGAAGTGAAATTTTGATTTGTGGCCAAATTTAATGGAAAAAATTGAAGTGAAATTTTGATTTATCATAATTAAACTAATTTTTTTTTTACTGTATGTATAAGTTCAATTCAAAATATATAAATTAAAACCCTTAAACACTTAAATTATACAAAATTATTCATCAAACTTATTTAAAAAATAACACAAAAACTCCCTAATGTTTTACGCATTAAGAATGCTTTCAAACTGGAAACATTCCAGAAAATATGCATTTCTCTTACAGAACTCAGAACTTGTCTCCTCTCAGAGCCACAATTATTTCAGCGAAAGGAGAACAATTCGGATGTAATAGTACAGACTTTGTTGTTGAATTTACCATTAAACTTCGAGGATGTCGAAGTTGTAAGTAAAGATTGGCGTCGGCACGCACTTAACTGATGACGTTAAGCATTTTCTTCTGACATGCCATTCGAAGCGGCGGCGGTAGCTATTCTTTCTTTGGCCTCTCGAAGAGCTTGGATTAGGTTCTTGAGGGCAGTGGTGGGATGATGATCACTCATTTTCATGAGATGTTCCGTTACATCCGCAGGCGTCATCTGAGCGGTCTCCATCAGATTCTGGATCTGGGGAAACAGATCATGGTCTTCAATGGAGAGGTAATTGCGCGCAAGAATCTTGAATGCCCCAAAAGTGCAGAATGAGAGCAGAATGTGTTTGTCCATGCGACCAGACCGGAGAAGCGCGGGGTCGAGCCTGTCGATGTGGTTGGTGGTGAAAACGAACAATCTCTCGCTTCCACAACACGACCACAACCCATCTGTGAAGTTCAGAAGCCCCGAAAGGGTTACTTTGCTCTCCTCCGTCGAATTACTCTCCTCGAGCTTCCCGGACTCGGACGACTTCTCTTTATCCTCGGCATCTTTCTGTATATTGTTCTTCTTCTTGCGGTCCGAGAGATTGAGAGAGCAGTCGATATCTTCTATCACAATTATCGATTTGTTAGTGGTACTGATGAGAAGCTCTCTCAGTTCCGTGTTGGTCTTCACTTGGGTGAGCTCCAGGTCGTAGATGTCGTAATGGAGAAAATTAGCCATGGCGGCAATCATGCTCGACTTGCCTGTTCCAGGAGGGCCATAGAGCAAATAACCCCGCTTCCACACCCGCCCAACTTTCTTGTAATATTTCTCTCCGCTCGAGAATCTCTGGAGGTCTTCCATGATCTCCTGCTTCAGCTTTGGTTCAAGAGCCAGAGTACTGAATGTCGCAGGATGATCAAACACAACGGGCGACCAGTAGCTGTATTCATTGGTGTAAATCTTCCGGTGGCGGCTCTTGAGCTCCAGAATTGCCCCTTCAGCCATGACATGGGGAAGATAGTGCCCGAATATCTTGTGCTTGTGCTTCTTGTGAAATTTGAGCTCGTAATAGCGTTTCTCGTAGGAGTCAGGATTCCAGCGGGACCTGGTATTCTTATGGCCGAGCTCAATGCTATAAAAGGCCCACCGCACTGTGATACCCTCAAATTTAACATCGATTTTCTGGTTATTATCCATACTGAATGTAAACTCCCGGCTATTTTCCGGCTTCTTCAGTTTTAATCTCTCCGCAGCCGAAGATGACCGTGCGCTCAGGTAACTCTGCACTGCCTCGTAAACTTCGATCCCATCGTTCTCCTCGATGACAACTGAGATGTGAGAAGAAAACATCGCGAAGAGCCCGCGCAGCAATTTTGAAAACAAATCGTAAATTTCTGGGGGAAGGTAATCCTTGATTATGGTCCGCATGAATACCATGGTCGCCAAAATTGACCCCAAATTCGACCAGCCATCCATTTTCATTGAACCAGAAATCCCCAGCTGAGAGAACATTGTAAACATGAACAGCGAGACCCTCATATTCTGTAATGAACACGGCCCGACTATTTGAAGGCCATTCGGCGGAAAAGGAAAGAGACGACAAATTACGTGGAAAATTCCTTTCCGGATGGTGCCACGCAAGTTTACTGTTTGGACGGTGCATTATGTCCAGTTGTGTCACATCGTTTCAGAGATCTTTCTGCATTTCGATCTGTAAAAAGTACAAGTACAGTGTATGTTGCTTTTTGGAAATGGAGTTGTCTATAATGCGATTTTTTGGAGATTCCGGTGACGGAATCTGGCGGAAGAAATGAGGTTAAATCTTGATTTTTAGCAGTTAAAATGGTTTTTTAACTGCATATTTGGATTCAGCGGCCCTGAAAAACCCCTGGGAGCCATTGATTGTGCAGAAACTAGCTATCAAACTTGGGATTCCAATGAATTGCTGCTGGATTTTGACCGGAAAAATCCGCCAGAAAAACTTTCAAAAAGTAGCGTTATAGACCACTGCTTTGGAAATTCATGTTTCTTCAAATGAATGTGTAAACCGCACTACCATCTAACCATCGACAGTCACTTTAAAAAAGTAAAGTACTGTGTGAGTCTGTGCCTAGGCTTTATCACAATGGTTCAAAATACTCGTGGGCAATTTTAAAGTGAAGCTGTGCAGGCAAAGACCTGTAACAAGGAAATTCTGAATATGTATCTCGAAACCCCATATATATATATATATATGTTCCAGATCTACTCAATGCGGGAGACAAGCATGGCGGCGATTCAAAGTACACCATGACCCATTATACTATGAGATTCTATTGGCCTACCCCACTTGGGCTCTCTGGACCACTTTATGACAAAAGGTAAAGTTATAAAGTAACCCTGTTAAAAGTTGTCATTTTTGGATATTATATTTTATCATATATTAAATAATGTTAAATTGTATCTATACCTCATAATTTTGGATATTCAAATGTATGATATATTAAATCTACTTAATATTTTGGCTGGCTTGGTTTTAAATTGTCGTTTGTGTATTGATTGTTGGAATGATTTGTATTATGACTGTGGCTGGATGAACGGGATTGAGCGATCTGCCTGGGTGGTTGTGTTTTTTTTTGTTTATTTTTTTATATATTTTAGTTCGTGGTGTGAATTGATGGGTGAGATTAGTGAGGAAAGCTTGTAATATTGTTTTCTTATTAAAAATAATTATTTTAATTTAGAAAAAAAGTTAAAATATTTAATAGATTAAATATTGTTTTTAAATATGTGGTATTGATAAGTTATAAGCTTAAATTGGGGTGAATTTTAATTGATAAGTTATGGGCGAGGCTTTATATATCAAGCCTAATTCTAAGGGCATTGATGAGATTTGACCTAGTGGCCTTCCAATAGGAAAGGTATGAAGCCTAATTCTAAGGGCATTGATGAGATTTGACCTAGTGACCATCATATATCAAGCCTAATTCTAAGGACATTGATAAGATTTGACCTAGTGACCTTCCAATAGGAAAGGTACTTAACCACGAAAGCTCCACCAATTGAGCTAATCATTAGGTTAAAAGAATATGAATAAATGTAATCTTTTGTTTTTGGTTTAATGAATAATATCATTTTTATAAATTAATTAATTATAAAAGAAATGTTGTGATTTATGAGTCTAATAGAATGAAAACATTAATTTTTCATAATTATATTGAAAGTTTTTTTCCAATAATAAATTAATAAAAAAACTTGTAATTTATATATTGCATAAAAAGAAAATATTATTTTTGGTTGAATTGAGGCTTCTGTGATCTATAAAATTATAAGAAGAAATTTCGTCGTAAATCACATTCAGAAAATCTTTGTCGAGGCTTTTCGAACCAGCTAGTGTGTTTCATCGTCAGGAGGAGTCAGATCATGGCTACATATTAAATAGGGAGAGCATATCCTCCAAACGGCTAGGTTGACTAGGTTGACCAACCAGGGCTATAAAGAAAAACGGCTAGATAATAATATAATATTAAAAAGTTAAAAAGTGAAAAAATAATATCATAAATATAGTAATTAAATTATAATATATTATTATAGAATGTAATACTAAATTATTTAGCCAAAAGGTAATAATTTTTTTTTAAATATTATAATTATAGTAAAATTTTAATTATTTATTTATTTAATATATTATATATCCAAAAGTGATTCCATTTTATTCATATAATATTCCTTGGTCAATAATATATTTAATTCCTTATTGATTTATATACTAGGGATAAGTAAAGGGAGTTTTTTAGAAAGTTTTTCTTCGGTTATTAAATTAATTTATTTAATTCCAAGAATGTTATTCTATTTTATTTATATTATATATTATTCTATGGTTGTTAAAATAACTTAATTAATCACTAGGGAAAAGTAAAGGGGGTTTTTCAATAGTTTTAGTGGAAATAATAAACTATTAATGAATAAGGACAAAGAGTCATTAACGAACTGTGAGGCCAACAAGGGGTCTAAGCTTCAAGGCTAGGTATTTTGCAAGGAGGTAGGTTGGACCACCTATGGTATTGACAATCAGCCTTAGGGGAGCGCCCTCTTTATGAATCTTTGGAAGACCATAGATCTAAGGAGTGATGGGGTTACTCTCAATAAGCTTATGGGTAAAGGAACCCATAGTGTTGCTAGATTTAATAGCTAAAGCAATAGTTCTAGAGACCTTCTTAGGGGATTTTTGCTAAGCTTTTTATAACTGCCATTGTTACCCAAATGGTCCGACATCTTCTGTCAATAATCGTCTTTATTAAGGATGACAACAACCCCTCCTTTATCGGCTTTGAGAACCACAATGTCCTTGTTATGGTTCAGGGATTTGAGGGCCTCAAACTCAGCCTTGCTAATATTGCTTTTTGGGGGAAATGCCTTCCTACGTACAACAACGCAATCTTGCCTAATCGTGTCCTTAATATTATTAGACAAGCTCCTAATCCCATATTCCACATCACACATAATGTCTTCTACCAGGATCTTCTTAGGGGCAATGGAAAAATTTAGACACGGAAGGGGGAAAGGAAAAATTCGATAAATTAACAAGAAGGACCCTTCTCTAGAAGACTATAAACGAAAGGGGGAAAGGAAAAATTCGATAAATTACAACCTTCTTGTTATGAGAAAGCTTATTATTATTATTATTATTATCATCTTTTGAATTTTTATCAATATAATATTTCCCATTATTATTATTATAAAGTGACTCCTTATTTTTATCTCTATTAATTATGTTTTCACTGTTACTACCAAATTCACCTAAATTATTACTATTATGAATATTACAATTATTATTAAAATTATTAACATTATGACTATTATAAATATTACTATTATTATTATAATAAATATTACGAGATTTTTGGTAAGAAAAAAAGGTTCAAGACTTTTGTCTAGCTGAAAGGAGGAGAAAAAATGGCTTCAACAACCGCCGCTGCTGCAGCACTCGGCCGAACTGCCTCAACACCAAATCTGCAAGCTGAGATATCGCTGCCCACTTCTTCTCCTATGGCTCGCCTCGCCATTGGATCCAGATCGAGGTCTGCCTCTTCTCCTCGCTGGCTCCGTTCTATTGCTTCCTCCCTGCTGGAGGACAATTCCAGGCTTGGATGGGGCACCGATTCCAACTTGTTTGCCTCTGAGAATGATCTTGTCTCGGCTGTCGCAACGCAGGTTAGTGGCGCCAACAATGGCAGGAGCAACCGAGGAGTTGTCTCCATGGCCAAGAGGAGAGCCGGGGATCTGAAGGAACCTGATCTTAAGGGCTAGAAGGGTTATGTCCAGGTCAATTTGAAGGTCCCCCTCGATGAAAATCAGAACATCACCGATGATATGTGTATCAGGGCTGCCGTTCCCACCATCAAGCACTCGATCGACAATGGGGCTAAGTTATTTCTTACAAGTCATCTTACGGGGCAGGCAAATTTCCTGGGGATACCAGATCTGATTGATTCCTTGGGGTTTCGTAACCGCACCCTAGATCTGGTGCACAATGCAACCGATTGGGCTCTAATATGGTCAAACCCCCCTCAACCAAGAATCTATGTAGCAGATTGCTCCCTAAAATGGCTTGATCTGAATCAATATTTTCAGATCTGAGGGTTCCCACAGATCGAAGACAGGAAGGAACTGGCAAAGGTGCGCGACAAAGCAAAGATAGGGGAAAACTTGACTGATAGCAGCCTTTCAAAGCAGAATGACACAACACTGAACACCGCAAGGCTAGAAGATCCATTAGTTAGCCCAGATCTGGCGATGCAAGAACCTAATAGAGCTCGATATGCTCAAATCTGGAAACCTGGGCAACAGATCGAGCCCTTTCTTAAGCGGATCCACAACCTACCAAGGCGGATCTGATACAAATATTCATTAAAACATTAGAAGGGGAGCATGATCTAGGATCTAAGGTATAAAATACAAAACCACCTTGGTATACCAACATATAGGTAAAATATGATCTACGCAGGTCTTAGTTTATAGGATAACTACACCCTTCAGGATTATAACATAACCACAAACTCGACCATCATAATCAACCTCCGCCTGCAGGGTGGATGTTCTGGTACCAGCTCAACGAGCACAAGCTCCTTTAAGGATGCCATCAAAGGTAAGCGAAAAGTGCAAACCAAACCAGCAACAATGCCTAAGCTTCTTGGGCCCTACATTGTAGAACAAAAAACTGAGAATCCTGCTCTCACCATCGCAATGCCTAAGGTAAATAATTTGTACTCAGATCTCTACTCCAAATCAGTTATATGCAGATTCAATGGATTTTGGCCCAAATCTGATGTTTTTCACCAATGGATATATGATACATGGTCACCAAACTGCGAAATATACTTATGCCCCAAGGGGTTTTTCATAGTTAGATTCAATACAGAATAGGAAAGGGAACACATCCTCAATAAGGGGCCATGGTTCTGGGGAAATACAAGGCTCTTCACGACCCCTTGGTTTCCAAAATTCGATGCTAACACAATGGTGGTATCAAATATGCTAGTTTGGGTCAGGCTACACAACCTTCCACTACACTTCTAGCATCATAATGTATTAATCACCATAGGGAACACTCTAGGAAAGTTCCTAAAGATTGATGGGGACAGATTTACCAGGGGAATATTTACTTTTGCCAGAATATGTGTTGAAGTAGATCTTAGCCAAGGATTACCAGGAAGTATAACACTGAATTTCAATAATATACAGTGGACACAACCTTTAGATTATGAAAATACAACATTCCAATGTCGTGGATGTCTACAAACAGGCCACCTCCATAATTCCTATCCCCAAGCAAAACAAATCCCCAAATGGAACAAGAAGCAACAAAGAAAGCCAAAAGGATGGCAATATACAGCCCCCTTGGATAAAGAAGCAGACACAACAGAGAATAAAGAAGAAATGGATGATCAAAAAGTCCAAAACAACACACTAAAGGAAGAGGAAGACCCTAGCAACCCCTTGCAGCAAATAGAATCCTAGCCAACAGGAATGGAAATATCAGGCAACAAGCGAAGTCATGGATCAGAAGGATCTGATTCTGACAAAGACTCTCCCATAAATACAAATGAAAATCAGCTATCCATTGTTACAACCACCCCCAACACCGGAGGTTGGCGAAAGGTGAAGAAAAAGAAAGGGAGAAAAGAATAGCATTTTATCTTTTATTTTTTATTTGTTGTTTATGTGAAAATAGAAATAGACCATATGCATATGCTTCTTAGCATCTACAAAATGTAATTTTGTCTTATGAATAAAATTACAACTTTTTCCAAAGGAAAAAATAAATGTTACTATTATTATTAATATAAAAATTATTAACATTCGAATTATTTAGATTATAGTTATTAAATTGAAAATTACATTTATCAGAAGACAACAAATAATGGGAGGCACGCAGACGGGATTGATGGAAGCCCCTGTCATCTGCGCCAACCTGCGAGTCTGAACTGTCACGGAGGGAAGACGGAGACATGCCAATGGAATGGTTAGGTTGGAGCGAAGGGGCAGAAGGCGGAGATAATAATTCTAGCGATGGGTCAATGGATCCAAGGTCTACCATGTTCGTCATGAAACCAGAACCCGTATTGGACGCGCTAACAGACTGGCATGGAAACGATGGTGGATTGGAGGACGGAGGATCAAGCGACGGGCCACAGGTCGTGTTAGACAAGATCAGAGGAAGAGCAGAACAGGGGGGAAGGGAAAGATTATTGGCCTGGTCCGTAACCACCAAGCCATAAGAACAGGCGGAGGCACGACCATTCAAGCCACAGGGTCGACCAGAAGGTGACAGCGTGGTTGGACCTGAACATGAAAGTCAGGGGCAAGTCTCCAAGGTTGCCAACAATGAAGGAGAGATCGGACGGATAAAGACCCGAGAGCATACATTTTCATTCAATATAAATTTAAAATGAAATTAATATTATTGTAAATACATTTTTATTTATTAACAAAAAATTGTAATAATTATTTTTTTAATTATATATTGCCAATTAAAATATAATATATATACATATATATTATATTTCGGATTAATTATATCATTAGGATTTTGGTCAATTAATGTGGTTCATCTTCACGACCAATGATAAACCACATTAGTTGGAAACGTCAACCAATCCTAATAAATGTGATGTAATCCTAAAGACTTTCATTCTACAATATGAATTACAAGGAATGTCAGATCAAATTATATATTTGTGTAAATAAACAAAATTAAGAAAATAAATTTATTTTAAATTTTCAATTTAAAAATAATAATTTTTAATTTTCAATTTATTAAGCAAGATCGAATTTTTTTTAAGTTTTTTTTTATATATTTTAAAAAGATGAATTTTCTTTAAAAGTTTTTTGATATATTTTAAAGATATAGTTTATAATTTTTAAAATGGTTTGATTCCATAAACATACGATAGATTTAAAATTTAAATAAATCATTTAAAATTTAATTATATTAATATATTTAAATATTTTTATATATAAATATATATGAATCTTTATTATAAATGTGAAAATAAAAATCACCAATAAGAATGCATACGATTTTGTATCTACTTTTGCTATTTATTTAGCGCATATCGACTTTTGCTATTTATTTTGTTTGACGGCATAGCCTAAAGTCACTTGAAAAGAGACTCGACGATTATCAAACAATAGGGTATCGACTTTTATGGATGCCATTATGAGATTTGGTATTATAGCTCTAACCATGGCCTAACAACCACTAGTTTCTTAGCGAAAATCATGTAACATTATCTTCATAGATAATATAATATAATATAATGCTTAAAATATTAAATTGTGAGAGATGTGATATTATGAGGTTTTTACAATCACAAATTAAAGTCTTAATAACACAAAGAGAATGTGAAGGATCCTTTAAGTGTCTTGGATGCTGACAACATTGTGATCAGTTGGAATGATAAAATGTAATCTAAAGGTAGGAAATATGACCATGAGCTCTAAAAATACATTTAATCTCTGTGGTTGTTTTGGACAATTGTTAAGGCCTTAATACTAATCATTATTTAGTGAAACAATAAACTTCATAATGTTGTTTGTATTATGCTTGCATAATAAGGATTTCATTTATAGGGCTTGTGTGGTGGTTTCAGACCTTACGCATGGTCCATGAACCATAAAAATTAGTGCCTATACATTGCTTTTAATCCTTCAACCATGGGTTATGACTAAAGAGGCACCTGATGTGGAAAATCTTGTAGTCGTTCATGTATGTGGTTAATGCTTTGAGTTCCAACCCTGGTAAAAATAATATCCTAATGGTGTATGTATCCCACTTAGTGGCTAAATATCCTATTTAAATGGCATTTTTAGTGGTTCAATATCTACCTTTGTCTCATAAGACTTAAACCTTCAGTTATATCATATCACCCTTTGTTTCCTCACTTGACCATAGTCATGATCTTGGGATCCATCCTTAATATGCAATACCTCCTATAAGTACCCATATCCCACTTCAAGGTCAAAGACCCTTTTGATAGGCCTAAGTTGGATATGGGTGCCTATAGTCCACGTTCATAGACCATATCCCTAAAATATTTATCTAGTATTTGAGGCACTTTATTTCTTATAAACCTTACCATGGTCATGACCTTAAGAACTATCTTAGTGCATAAAACCTTCTAGTTGAATCCACATCTAAATTAGAGGCCAAACATTGCCTCTACAGGGCCTTTGTAGTGGTCGAGGGACTCTTGCATGGATCATTAGCCTTAAAATATCCATTTAATTCCCAAGACTCTCTATTTTCTCCCATGACCATGAGTATGGTCACAAGACCCATCCATTACATATAGAACATTCTAATCGTGCCCATATCTTATTTAGAGGTTAAATATTCCATCTACAAGGTTTGTGTGGTGGATCAATGTATAAACTATAGATAGGATAATTGAGGGTAACAACTGGAAGGGGGTATTTTAATATTAGATGGAGTGGAATTTTGTTTTTCTAGGAGCAACATGTCTTGATTGGTGTGCGCTTATGAAACATGTGAGAATAAATGTCAATTAACAAATAGGGATTCAAATTAGGTATGTAATATACCATCAAGAAGGTCTTAAATATCCTACATTATTGCCAATGAAGTCACAACAAGGCCACACACTTTAGTTGAAAATTTTGAACACCATGCAAAATCTTTCGGTCGAAGGCCATTGATGTTAGCCTGTCGCCGTAAGAGAGAAACTTGCCATTGATGTATGCAAGCTTCAAAGCACTGAAAGGGTGTTTCTAAGTCAACTTCTTGGATAATGAGCTGATGTCAACAAGAAGCAACTCGTCATAAGAGGGCCTTGATGTATCCCACATTTATGACACGAACGAAGCAAATGACTTTTTGAGATGAAAACGAACTAATGACACAAGGTTGAGGAATGGAAAACATCATCTCATTATCCAAGAAGTTGACTTAGAAACACCCTTTCAGTGCTTTGAAGCTTGCATACATCAATGGCAAAGTTTCTCTCTTCCGATGATAGGCTAACATCAATGGCCTTCGACCAAAAGATTTTGCGTGGTGTTCGACATCGAATCATTTATTCACACCACGTGCAATGTATTATTGTACCTTGAGGATCATCATCATTATCGGTGATCCCTCTTGTGTCTGTTAATAGCTTACATCATTGGCTAGTAATCAGACGATGTCTCTCCATGTTCGACCTCAAAACATCTTTTCGCATGGTTTGACTTGTACATTGAGTGAAGATTGAACGAGTTTGAAGACCCCAGATATAGTTCATCCATCCAGGCTGCGATATATTCAGGAGTACAAAAGCATCAAATGTACGAAGGATTTACACAGGTGGTCCTCCAATCATGGATTACAAGTCTATATCTACAGACAACTGTTTGATCTATGTACATGTAATGAAAGTTTATAAAGTTGAGCATGGGAATGCCTCCCTCAGCTAATTCATGAAAAATCATATTATGATGATGTATTCTATTGTAATTGATGCAGGTCACCTTCCAGTTCAAAACTTCCGATCCTCATGATAAAGCATTTCACCTGACATGAAAATTAAGACCTCATGCTTTAGGGGGAAACTATTATAGACATATTTGGGCACATCAACCCCAACTCACATGTTGATGTATTAGGGTTCATCAACCCATAAAATAGTTGTTTCATGCCCTAAAGGAACTAAGTCATATGAATGCCTCATTCCCCAAAAATTCCATCTCAAAAATCATCCAAAAAGTGCCTAAAATGAATCATTGCTGAAAGCCCTGTGTTAGGGTGTTATGCATAGCAGGTAGTGCACTGTCAAAGTGCTATGCATCACAGTTTGGCCCTCTAGAAGGTGCGATGGGTGAGGTAGGACAAAATTCCGTGAGAGTTTGAGAGTTGGTTGCTCATGGAAACTTCTCCTATGCCACTTGCCCCTCTGAGTTCGCCCAAGGATGACTAAAGGAATTAGGAAAACATCTCCAATTCCCCTCTTTCATGGAACCAATTCCTAAAAATAGAAAGGCATTCATCATACCCATTGATGACTCAACCTCCTGCAATCATTTATAAAAGGATCTCTCATCCAAGAGATTAGAAGGTTGAATTATTCTGAGCTGTAAGGAAGTGTTGCTAGTTTCAGTATAGAGGTGAGAGCATTGTGTTTTTGTTGGTATGTTCTTGCTGATTCATGAGGTGAAGAAGGCTTGAAGCTGGGAGGATGGCACTGGATCAGACTTCTTATGGGTTGTAATTCCCCTTGTTATCAATAAATTTCTTCAAGATTTTTCCCGAATGATTGTGTTAACTGTAAATGCATTCATTTGTTTATCATATTTCTGATTCTATGATATTTATGCTATGATGGATCATTACGCTTTGATAGGTCTTTGTATTTTTAGCTGTGCAGGTACTCTCCAAGCGTGTTAAGTACAAGAAGGAGTTACGGGATCGGCCAAAGGAGAGGGAGATCAAGCAAGGATTCAAGTGAAAGTTATAGGTTGGTCTTTCATAATCTCTTTCTTATCTATCATTCATAGGAAAGATAGTGAATTTCTTTGACTGTTGTTTCTAGGTTAGCTACCAAACCTAGAGGGCTAGAATTTCTTAGAAATACTAGTTTTCCCATAAACAAATTGGCGACTCCACTAGAAAAACCACTTAAAAACACTGAAAGCATAATGATCCATCACAACATAAACATCATAGAATTAGAAATATGATACACAAATGAATGCATTTACAGTTAACACAGTCAATTGGGAAAAATCTTGAAGAACTTTATTGATAACAAGGAGAATTACAACCCATAAGAAGTCTGATCCAACGCCATTCTCCCAGCTTCAAGCCTTCTTCACCTCATGAATCAACAAGAACATACCAAAAAAAACACAATGCTCTCACCTCAACACTGAAACTAGCAGCACTTCCTTACAACTCAGAATAATTTAGCCTTCTTATCTCTTGGATGAGAGATCCTTTTATAGATGATTGCACGAGGTTGAGTCATCAATGGGGGTGATGAATGTCTTTCTATTTTTAGGAATTTGTTCCATGAAAGAGGGGAATTAGAGATGTTTTCCTAATTCCTTTAGTCATCCTTGGGTGAACTCAGAGGGCAAGTGGCACAGGAGAAGTTTCCATGAGCAACCAACTCTCAAACTCTCCTGGAATTTTGTCCTACCTCGCCCATCGCACCTTCTAGAGGGCCAAACTGCGATGCATAGCACTTTGAAAGTGCAGTACCTGCTATGCATAGCACCCTAACACAAGGCTTTCAGCAATGATTCATTTGAGGCACTTTCTGGATGATTTTTGAGATGGAACTTTTTGGGAATGAGGCATTCAAATGACTTAGTTCCTTTATGGCATGAAACAACTATTTTAGGGTTTGATGAACCCTAATACGTTGACATGTGGGGTTGATGTGCCCAAATGTAGAAATTTTGAATAAGTTAACACATATTCAATGAAGATTATCCTGATCATGTACTATTGCGGAAAACATACACAATACATAAGCTCCTCTACGTTGATCATCAATATAGCAGCATCAATAACAATAAAACATCAAGAGCATTCACACATTAACACAGTATGTATCCCTAGGAAAGCATCTCGCTAAAAACCCCAACTATCTGTATATTAATGATTGAGTCATGTAACATTACAAAGTAAAATGCTTATCACA